>PVLA01003318.1:0-39641 GCA_004027455.1 Hydrochoerus hydrochaeris
CCGGCACCCCAGGATGTAGAGCTGCTGATCCCTTAATTAAGCTTCTAGAAGTCTCAAGTTAACACAATGTATAAACCATAACAAGTATTAACTATTCTTTTCCAAGAGCTGATAGAATTAGTAATATAATCATCTTAGCTATCTTATGTATATATATGAAAATTTATCTTTTTCCTTTTCCCTACCTTCTTTTCTCCTTTCCCCTATCCTAGTTGTTTCTCTCCCTTAAGCAGTTTCTTATCCTTTCACAATATCTATTGTAGATTTTGGATATTATTTACTCTTTCAGTTTCTTGAACTAGGGAGATAAAACAGTATTCACACATGTGAGTCTGATTTATTTCACTTAATAAATATGGTCTCAAGTTGCACCCATTTACCTATAAAAGCCTTGAGTCGATCCTTCTTTACAGCTGAGTAGTATTCCACTGTGTACAAATACAACATTTTAAATGCATTTCTCAATTGATAGGCACTCAGGTTGTTTCCAAGGTTTGGCTATTACAAATTATGCTGCTATAAACATGGATGCGCATATATCAGTGTGGTATGATGTTTTCAATTCTTCTGGGAAAATGCTCAAAGAGGGATAGCTGGATTGAATGGGACCTCCAATCCTAGTTTTTTGAGGAATCTCCACACTGATTTCCACAGTGGTTGCACCAGTATACACTATCACCAACAGTGGAAAAGGGTTCCTTTTTCCCCACAGCCCTTCAATATTTGTTATTGCTTGATTTCTTCATGTTGGCCATTCACTTTTTCTTTCTTTCTTTTTTTCCCCCCTTTGGTACTGAGGAAAAAACTCATGACCTTGCACCTACCAGGCAGATGCTGTGCTGCTGAGCTGTATCTCTGGACTTTTCTGGGGGTGGGGGGTTGTATCTTGGCCATTCTTTCTAGAGCAAGGTGGAATGTCAGTGTTGTTTTAATTTGCATTTCTCTAACAACAAATGATGCTAAACATTTTTTCATATATTTACTTGTCATTTGTATTTCTTCATCTGAGAAGTGTGTGTTCATCTCAGATGCCCATTTTTGGAGAGGGTCTTTGAATTTGGGGGGCCTGATTTTTTTCAATTCTTTTTTTTTAAGAACAGAATATATTTATTGAGAGAAAAGAAGCTTCTGTCTGAAGAGAGACAAAGGGGGGCGCCCCAAGCGGGTTGCCCTTCTTCAATTCTTTATATTACTCTTCTAGATAGAAGTCTTTTGTTTGAGGAACTGTTGGCAAAGTTTTTCCCAATCTGTGGAATTTTTTCCACTCTGTTGGTGATTTCTTTTGATATGCAGAAAGTTTTTAATAAGATGAGACCCCAGTTGCTGATTCTTTGCAATTTGGTTTTTGTTCATGAACTCTCTGCCTAACCCTATGTTTTTGAAATTTCTATCTATTACAAGTGGCAGTTAATACATGAGCTAGCTTTGGACTAAGGCCTCTGCATCTAAGTTTACCTTAATGGCAGCTATTCTCACAAAGGTTGCAGCTGGAGGGTAAAATCAGGGAGTGTGTTTTATACAGTAAGCTGGATCCCAATTTGGGGTTGTTTTGGGAAAAGAGTGGCAAATGTAGCCTGAAATATAAGGATGTACCATATGCATTGTCCTGTCCAGTTAGCAGGTAAATGTGGCTAGCCATACTCACCACAGACCCATAAATGTCCTGATGGAACCATATCTGTGGGAATGTTCTGTGGTACTTTCCCCCTTCCACCACACACAGGGAATACTAGCTTATGTGACCTTAAGGCACTGATGTTTGGTATCCATCGTACCATGCATTTAGGGTCAGAATGTTGTTCAACACACTGTATAATAGGGTCCTTCATGATAACACATTTGGATACTACCCATCTCCAGCCATTCTGTTCTACCTTGTCAGAGCAAGCTCTCTATGGCCTGAGGTGCTCCTCCCGCTCAGGTCCTTGCATGTTTCTGTGAGACAAGGGTGTCCAATTTTTAGCTGTTGCTGTATCAAGACACCAGGAGAGCCCTCCCTCTGCACCTGTAAGAATTTCTATGCACAACCAGCAGTGGGATACATTGTGGACCTGGCATGAGTGTGCACTCATGAAACCACGTTACTTGCCATAATGACCCCAATCAGACAACTCCCAAGGACTAGGCAGAGCTTGTCATTTGTTGGCAGTGACTATCCATCCTGTGTTAGTTCAGCTGCAGTGGCCATGAAATCTGAAAGAAATTTAAGTTACTGAGTGAAAGAAAACAGGATGAAGGTACAAAAGGAAAAACTTAGTAAAGTCACAAAAGGATTCCTGAAGCCAGAGATCACAGAGAATTTCTAAAAGATTGCACTGGAAGGAGAAAAGAGGTAGTTATTCTGCCAGAATATTGAGAAGTTAGGAAAGCAACACTCAGCCACTCATTTCTGTTGATACAAAGTTGCAAACCCAATGAGCATTCTAGAAACTTCCATCCTTTGGAGGAGAGATAAGATTGAAAGGTTACAGTTGCAACAGGGTTTAAAGTCTCACTATAATAAGAGTGGCTGTTGTATCACTTCCATTACCACATAACAAAAGCCTACATCCTTGGGGAACGATCAAAAAACAATACCATCCAAAAATGACGATGGATATAGATGCTCTTTAGAGACTAGTGCTGTCTATGTTACAACCGACAGCTACTTTTGATATCAAATTAAAGACTGGGATAAGTTTGCTGATGCTATAGAATATTTGAAGCCATTTGCATATCCCAAGGACCACTTTCGGTTTTACATTGGAATTACTGTGTTCATTCTCTTGTTTATAATTCTTCTCATTAAAGTCTGTCATAGAGGATTCACAATCCAGAGACGACTAGGGGCCACCATGGCTGACCCTGCTTCAGCTCCTTCAGAAAGATGGGGAAGGGAGAGATGTAGAAGACCATTTGGACAGCTCTCCTTGAGTGCAGAACAACTACTTCCACATTAGTTTAACCAGGTCTGTCTCCATGTACTGATATGCACAGAGCTGGCTGAGCTGTTTCCTTCTCCCTTCAATTGGCTCTAAGCAACATAAAAAGGGCTGGCTGCAGTACTGATGTGTAATCTTTGGAGGTTTGAGATTGCATTTTGGTCTTTTGTTTTGTCATTTTCCTATATTTCTGTGTTTCAAGCGATGTTCCAAAACTTTCCCTGAGCGTGTTGGGAATCACCTCCTGTGCCCTCAGTTCCTGGGACTCATGGGCCTTGGCTCCCCTGGTTGAATGAAGGTCCCTGGGCGTGGTCCAGTCAAGTCCCTGAAGCCTTTCAAGGCTAGTCCAGGGTCCTAGGGGGCTGGGCAGGCACCCAAGCACGGGGAGCGATGTCCCAAACTCTCCCAGGCCAGAGCCAGGGAGCTGGAACTCCGCTTGCTGCCACACGGGACCACCTCCCCTCTCAGAGCCTGCTTGTTCCCCTGGTTGAATAAAGGTCACTGGGCGTGATCCACTCAAGCCTGAGAAACCTCTGCAGGCTAGTCCAGTGTCCTAGGGGGCTGGGCAGGCACCCCAGCACCAGGAGTGATGTCCCAAACTCCCCTGAGCTAACACCAGTGAGCTGGGACTTCCTTTGCCGCCAAGTGAGCTGGAACTCCTTCGCAGCCTTGCAGGCCTAAGTCCCTGATGTGTAATCTTTGAAACCAGCTGACAGTTTCCTGTTTCCTCGCCTTATGTCTCCCATAAATGATTGAGCACAGTGCGATGGCAGAGTCACATAGCTCCAGAAATGTCAACTGGGTTTGAGCCTCAAGAAGAGAGGCTATGACTTCCCAGGGCACAAAAGTTTACATATAGAAACTGAAGCAACAGCCTCCTAAACATTCAAATGCTACTCCAATTGAGTTATGCAGATTAGTCTTTACATATTGCAGAAGTGCTTTTTGGCCACTTACCAAGCTCAGCTCACATTACTCACAAAATTCCTGCCATTCTCACCATCACTCATCCTCGAGCCACTCCCCTTTTCATGATTTAATAAACCCTGGGTTAGGCTCTGGGGCACAACTTTTGTTCCATGAACCCTCATCTGGATCAGACTCAGGACACCTTGGCTGCCTGTAACTGTAAATATGTCTTAGTGTCTTTATTCTTGCCAGGGGTTGCACTGGAGGTGGTAGATTTTAACTCACCGTGATACCAGCAACATTTTCATGGGATTACAAATATAAACTTCCTGGACCTTGAGGAGGATGGGAAAAGGGATTACAGTATTTGGATTACAATACTCAGTGAGGAAAGCCTTTCGTTTTGCCACTATTAGAGTCGCAGTAGTGGGGTCCATCCCATTTAGAGCACAAGGGCTCCATTTGATGGGGCCCATCCCTAAAGCCAGCAGATAAGACAAATCATCAGAAGTGGGTTGCGGCTTTCTGTGTGAGGCTGACCCAAGCCGGAAAGGCATTGAGTCTCTGTTCAGTGTCTCCATTGGCAACAGATGAGGCATGGTCTAGTTGGGACTGGGACTGGGGCAGGCTTTTGCCCAGTGCCCATCACTGCCACATTTATAACAGGTACCAGGAGGGGTGGCAAAGACTGGGGTAGTAGATGCTCTTTTGTGAGACCTGTGAATAGTAAAGGGAAGCATTCAGTATTTAAAATAAATTTGTCTTCCCTTTTGGGCCAATTGCTTATCCTCTCAGTTGTTATAAATGCGAAGGTGGCATTTATGAGCTCATTTTCAGGGGCCTGGGATATCTCTTGTGAGTTTTGAAGCTTTTTTCTAATATTGGGAGCAGAGTGGGAAATGAAGTGGAACTGGAGGAAGACCTGTCCTTCTCTGGACTCAGGATCCGTATTAGTATTTATCTTAGTTACTGTTCTCATTGCTGAGACAAAATACTCCACACTCAAAGTTAAAGGAGGAAAAGTTTATTTGACTTACAGTGTGTAGAGGTTTCAGTTCATTATTGGCTGTGACCATGGCAGAATGGGTGGTAGAGGGTCATCACAAAGAAGAAACAGTCCATGATAGGCAGAAGACAGCAAACACAAGCAAGAGAGAAGAGTGTACTAGCCCTCTTTCCATCCTTTAAATTTTGTCTAGGCAGCCTTAATCTATCCAGAACTATATCAAACCTATCAGTGAACTGATTTAGTAATCACAGATCCTTGATCTAGTATCATATACTCTAGATCCATCACCTTTATAAACCCCTACCCCTATGACTGCCTAAGGCTTTGGGAGCACATCTGAACATAAGCCATAACATTCTGTCCCTGGTCCCCCAAAGAGTCATGTACATCCTTTATGCAAAAGACATTTAGTCCATCTCTAGCCATTGCCAAAGTCCTAACAGTTTCAGCACTGCTGAAAAGTCCAAGTCCAACTGTCCTCTGAGATTTAAGGCAAACTCTTAGCTGTGAGCCTCTGTACAAATGAAAAGAAGACAAGATAGACAATTCCATTACAAAAGGTACAAAGATGAGGATAGAAGGGAATAGGAACAAATCAAGTCCAAACTCCAGCAGGGCAAAGATTTAAATCCTGTAGTTCCATGACCACCATCCCCGGAAAGCTGTCACAAGCTATGAATGCTTTGGGTCTTAGATGATTCCACCCCTATGGTACTGCCAGTAGTTGTAGCTCACATGGCTTCTCTCTTGGGCTATCTTTGCTTCCTCATTGCAGTTTTCCTGGTTTCTCTGGGGTCCACTGAATCTTCAGCTTCACACTCACAGCTTCATACTCTGTCCTCTCAGGGGCACACTGCCTGGCCTCATAGACCTGCTTCTGAAATCTGGGTGAAGACTTCCTGACCCCACAACTCTTCCATTCTGCATGCTCCTAAAACTAGTACCACGTGGATGATGCCAAGATCTGCCACCAGCTAAAACAGTAACCAGGCTTCCTTCTCTCTTGGCTGTAGGACAAATTCTCTAGGGTGCCACTATTCCAGAACTCCGTGCTCTGGGGCTGTCTTCTCAAAACAAGGTCTTTCACTTTTGCAAGTCTGAGGCTGCAAAGACTGGAGTCCTGCTGGTTCTTGTGATGCCCTCAGGCCATCTCTTATGTTGTCTTCTTCTGAAATACTTGGCTTTGTCTTGCTAGTGTTTTCAGCAACCAATTTCATCTCTGTTCCATCTTGCAGGCCATGGTTTTTCCTGGAGCTTCCTTTCAATTTTTTATTTTTTATTGGTACTGGGGATCAAACTCACAACTGCATGCTTGCAAGGCAGGCACTTATGCTGCTGAGCTAAATCCCCAGGCCCATAAATCCTCTCACAGGTGATGCTTCTTTGTTTTGGGGGGTGGGTACTGGGGATTGAACTCATGACATCGCACTTTCCAGGACAGGCACTTACACTGCTAAGCTAAACCCCCATGGAGCTTCCTCTCTAGCCAAGCTCACAATGTTTTAAATAATTCTGCTGAGCTTTTTGCTCTCAACTCTCAACATAAAACTGGCTAAAAGTGCCCAACAATAGCTATGCCATAGCCTCAACATTAGACCGCCTTGAAATTTCTCCTGCAAGATTACTTAGCCTACCACCTGTAATCTCAGTCTCAGGCAAAGGCTCTGGACATGAGCAAAATGCAGACAAACATTCTGCCAAGCCATAACACACATTGTCTAGAGTCCAACAGCCATTGCAGTCCTTCCCAGCAGAAACCTCCTGGGCCTAATATTTACTGGAACCATTTCTATCAGCATTCTGGCACTCTGAGCTTTGACCAGAATCTCCCATCAAATACAGCCTAAAGTTTTCAGGGCTGCTTTTTCAGCCAGCATCTCCAGACCTTTCCTAACTCATCCCAAAGGCTGCTGAACTACCTGGTCAGGTACAGTCATAGCAACTCCCCACTTCTCTGGTAGCAAAATCTGTCTTATTTTTCTTGTTGCTGAAACAAAATATCTGACACCTACCTAAAGTTAAAGAAGAAAAGGTTTATTTGGCTCACAGTGTGTAAAGGTTTCAGTTCATAGCTGCTGGGGCCAAGGCAGTGATGATGGCTGAGTGGCACCACAGAGGAGAAACAGTCCATGATAGGCAGAAGACAGAAAAGGCAAGCAAGAGATGAATACACTAGCCCTCTTTCTGTCCCTTATATTTTATCCAGTCAGGGTGGGGTAGCCTTAATCCTATCCATAACTACGCCAAATCTATCAGTGGACTGACTTAGTAATCACACCACTGATCTCAGCATCACACCTCTAGTTGCAGCCACCTCTGAGAAGAGCCCCCACTGATAACCATACGAGGCTTTGTGGGAAATCTAAGCACAGGCTATCACAGTATATTTTGTCATAGCCTCCATTAGGCAGGACATAAAAAGGCTAGGTTTTCATCAGGTCCCTGAATAATCTCTCTCAATTTATCATAATTTACCACCTCACATGTATTCTCTTCCATATCAGCCAGGAGGCATCTATTCATGTGATTGTGATTCTCAAGATCCTGTTCCCTCTCCTGGTAAATCCAGGCAGGGTTAGTGGGGGCTGTTTATGGAGTTCCCTGAGCTACCACCGCATGTATTAGGTTCTTTGGATTCCCCTGGTGGAGTTCATCTGAACAAACTTCAGCTGCCCACCAAATGCATTCTCTCTCATGGAGGGTGAGAGCTAAGGAAACAACCAGGTGTATGTCTTCTCCAGTGAGGCTGGAAGCCTCATACCCAGAGGAACTCCTTCCTATTTGCAGGGAACCACTTAGACTGCTTCAAAGCTCAGGAGGTGTCTAAGGACACCCAAGGACGTGACCCCACTTGTCTAGCACAGGCACACAGTGGGATACAGTTATGTAACATGATTTAGCACAGGTAAACATGCATGCCCTGGTTATGGCACCATACAAGAATGTAAATATGAGACAACCACCTGTGTAGGAATTATACAATGAAGACGCAGGTAGCCTTTGCTCTGGCTGTCTGTTCTGCTCCATGCTGCCTGCTGTTGCTGCTGATATCTTGAACACATGTGTTCTTTTTTTTTTTTTTTTTTTTTTTTGTCTTTTTGAGACAGGGTCTCACTGTGCAGTTCAGGCTGGCTTGGGTTCACTTTATAGCCCAGGCTGGTCTCGAACTTGCAATGATCTGCCTACCTCAGCCTCCCGAGTGCTGGAATTATAGGAGTGCGCCACCACACCTAGCTCCACACATGCATTCTTTAACCTTGGGACTTCATCTATGCAAATCTCCCTTGGGCCCCCTTGCTCTGGCCAACACTATATTTACCAGGGCTTCTAAGAAGCAACCTAGCCACTGTTCAATCTGTGCCAAGTCATTCATAGAAAAGAGAACATGGAAGTGGACCAACCCCTTAGTATTGCCACTTGTTAAAGCAGAAGGATTGCAGGAGGCCACATGGGAGTGGGTAACTGGCAGGGAGAGTAAGGAAGAGGGTCTGAAAGGTTGAGGGGCTCCCTGGGCTTCATGTGCTCAAGAGGGGCAGCGAGAAGAAGCCTGTACATCAGGGGATCATCGCTGGGTCAAGGTTAGAGTCCACAGAGTTAAGAATGGTTTTTTTCTCCAACAGGAATAACTGGTGGGCAGAGCAAGTTTGGCAGAGACAGACAGACAGAAGGACAAAAAGAAAAACAGAGATAGACAGAGAGAGCAGTGTGAACAGAAAGTGAAGAAAGCTTGGGATAAGGGACCTCCTGTCACTTGCTGCTTCCCTGCAGGTAGTTATCAAGGTCACAAAGAGTTTGGAAACTCACCACGCCAAATTTAGGCCACTGGGTGAATGAAATATGAGATTAACGTCTGGTGCACACCTGCAATCCCCTCACTTAGGAGGCTGAGGCAGGAGGATCACTGTAAGTTCAAAACCAGTTTGGGCTACAAAGTGAGTTCACAAAGTGGGCTACAAAGTGAACTATATAGCGAGGTCTTGTCTTAAAAAAAAAAAAAAGAAAGAAAGAAAAGAAAAAACACCGTCATAGTCAAGTGTTGTGGCACATGCTTCTAATCCCAGTTACTTGAGAGGCTGAGGCATGAAGATTGCAAAGTTTAGATCAGCCTGGGCAATTTAGAATGTCTCAAAACTTAAAAAAAAAATGTAAAAGGGACTGAGGATGTAGCTCAGCACATAAGTGCCTGCCTAGAACGCATCAACCCTGGGGTTCAATCAATAGTACCACAAAAAAAAAAAAAAAGGCTGGGCACAGTGACACACACCTGTAGTCCTAGCACTCTAGAAGACTGAGTCAGGAGGACTGTGTGTAGGAGTTCAGCCTGAGTAACTGAGCAAAATCTTGTTGAGAGAGAGAGAGAGGAAAAAAGATAAAGAAAAAAAGAAAGGCATGTTGTAGCTCAGTGTGAAGGTCCCAGTTTGATCCCTAGTGCCAGAAACACACTCAAATAGGGTTAGGGACCACTTTAGTGGCCTCATTTGAACTAATCACATCTGCCCCAGTCCTGTCCCCAAATATAGTATACCTTGATACTCAACCACTTTGAGCCTCATGGAATTTGATACTTCATGGATTCTGATGTGAAAATTTGTCCCAGTACACCTCATTTGTGTGGTACTTGATGTGCCAATTAGAGCACCAAATAGTCAGTCTCTATTACCCTGTGACTTGACTCAGCCAGAATACTGCATTTACTGCACACTGTCCTTCCTTCCTCCCAGCAAGTACTGAAGCACTGCTGAGAAGGCATGTTCTGAAGTCAGGACTTTGTTTGTGACAGTCTCACTATGTAGTTCAGGCTGGCCTTGAACTCACTGTGTAGCCCAGGCTGGCTTCAAACTCACAGTGATCCTCCTGCCTCAGCTTTCTGAGTGCTGAGATTACAGATGTGTCACCATATTCAGTTTGAGGTCAGGATTTTTTTTTTTTTTTTGTACCAGGGATCAAACTCATGGCCTTGCACTTGCCAGGCAGGTATTTATGCCACTGTGCTAAATCCCCAGCTCAAGGTGAGGATTTTGAAGAGAAACAAATCACCCCATAATAGAGGTGCTATTTGGAGGACACAATTTTGAGTCCTTGGTCCCCCTTTCCACCCCTCCTGGGAACCTGAATTGCTTTGTTTTTTGAGACCAGGTCTTACTCAGTTGCTGAGGTCCTCTAACTCACCATCCTCCTGCCTCAGCCTCCAAAGGGGTGATTATTAGAAAACCTCAGTTTGATATAGGGAATTCCACTGTGAACCACATGGACAAGCATTATGCCGTCTGCCACCATGCCAGCCTGAAACAGCTGCTGCCTACACTACTGTTGTTAGGAGCTGTTATGCCAGGCACACCTGGATCCTAATGAACACCTGATACCATGCCTGAGGGTGCACTCCAAGAACACAGGGCTGTCATTCAGTTTTGAGGACCTGAGTCTTAAGCCATGCCTGGAGGTACCCTATGCACCCAGGTCTTGCCATCATAATCACTTCGCTTCCTCTCCCTCAGTGTTTTTTGTTTGTTTGTTAAAGTAGAGTCTCACTATGTAGCTCAGGCTGGCCTTGAACTCACATCAGTCCTCAGCCTTCCAGAGTTCTGGGATTATAGGTGTGGGCCACCATGCCCAGTTTCTCCTTGAGTCTTAGCATCGCTGTCAACTATCAGGAACCAAGAAGCAACACAGCAGGTGTCACCAGCCAGAGAGGTGCTGGTGAAGTGGCTTTCAAAATCCTAGCCTTCCTCAGTCTGCTGACTCCTCTGTCCCACAGAAGAACCCATGGCCTCTGCATCCCTGGACCCCCTAGGCCAGTCTGGCCATGCACTGGTCTGAGGTGTTAAGTAGCAAGTGTCCTGTATTGGCCAGTACCTGCTCCACCCCTGGCATTCAGTCCTGGCTCCTTTCTTTTTGGGCCCCACTGGGGTGCATTGGTATAGGACATGTCTGTTTTAAGATTGGTCTGAGAAAGTTTCAGGAAAGGAGGAAACCAACCAAAAATATCACAGCACTGTTCAACAGAGCACAGTGGGTTCCCTGGGCAATATGATAAGCAACTACAAACCAGATGCTTACAAATAGCAGAAATTTATTCTTCACATTCTGGAGTCCAGAAGTGCAGAATCTAAGGGTCCTCCTGGAGGGTGAAAGGGGGACCCTCCTCCAGGCCCCACACCAGCTGTCAGTGTCCCTGGTACCCTGGGCAGGAGCCCTGTGATCCCCATCTACGCCCCTGTACTCGCATGGCCTTCTTACCAGTGTCTGTCTTTCCTTCCTCTCTGGGGACCTCGCTCAGTGGATTTAATCCTAATCTCCTAATCCAAGATGATCCTACCCAAGATCCTTAACATGAGCACATCTGTAAGGACCCTCCTGCCAAATAGGGTCACATTTTCAGGGTGCCAGACACCCAGTCCCCTCCCCTTGGTTTTCAGGATTCTGTTTGCAGGATGTTGAGGAAACCTGTGCTTGAAGACTTAGAACACATGGAGCCAATGCACAGAGAGCAGAGCTCATGCACAGAGGGCAGAGCTTGTACACAGAGGGCAGAGCTCGTGCAAGAGGGCAGAGCTCATGCAAGAGGGCAGAGCTCGTGCACAGAGGGCAGAGCCAGGGCACAGAGGGCAGAGCCAATGCACAGTGGGCAGAGCCAGTGCACAGAGGGCAGAGCCTGTGCACAGTGGGCAGAGCCAGTGCACAGAGGGCAGAGCTCGTGAAAGAGGGCAGAGCCTGTGCACAGAGGGCAAAGCCAGTGTACAGTGGGCAGAGTCACTGCACAGAGGGCAAAGCCAGTGCACAGAGGGCAGAGCTCGTGCACAGAGGGCAGAGCCAGCACACAGAGGGCAGAGCCAGTGCACAGTGGGCAGAGCTACTGCACAGAGGGCAGAGCTAGTGCAGAGGGCAGAGCTACTGCACAGAGGGCAGAGCCAGTACACAGAGGGCAGAGCTCATGCAAGAGGGCAGAGCCTGTGCACAGAGGGCAGAGCCCGTGCACAGAGGGCAGAGCCAGCGCACAGTGGGCAAAGCTAGTGCACAGTGGGCAGAGCCTGTGCACAGAGGGCAGAGCTAGTGCACAGAGGGCAGAGCTAGCACAGATAACAGGCACACACAACCTTTGACACCTGCCCTGGGGCTCTACACCCACTGGCTATGACCTGACTCCTCTACAGGCCTCACCCTGGCCAAGACCAGTGGGGACCTTGTAAATCATAGAACAGAATCTGCTGTGCTGGCTCTACAGCTCCATCCCAGCCGTCCCTGCATGTGCACATGCAACTTCCTGCTTCCAGCTCTCTTGGATTCGCTTATCCCAGCACCTAGTGAGGATGTGTGACCACAGGGGTGGGCTCCATATAGGAGGCCAGGACTTCCGGTCTCTTAAGTTAGAATGTCCCCAGGCCAGGGCAGAAAGGACACAGTCAGCAGTCAAGGCCTGTGTGCTGCTCTCTGGGTGACCCTGGCCAAGGTCTCTCCTTAGAATAGGGCAAGTCACAGGGCTACCACTGTCACGGTCAGGAAGGGCCTTGCCTGTGCTGACTTGGCAAATTAACAGACCAGGGCCATCTGCAAGGGCAGGGTCCCACCCTTGCCCCCCCACCAGGGCACTGGCCAGGCCAGGGAAGAAACAAGCCCTGTCAGTCACAGCTGGGAGCCCCTAGGCATCCAGGGAGGCCTTGAGGCCATTCCCAAGAGGCAGGCACCTTGCTAGCCAGGTGCACCAGGGATGGTTGTCCCAAAGCAAAAGCAGGGTTTCAGTCAGCAGCAGAAATGCTTGAATCTGCAGGCCCCTTCTGTGCACAGTGGCTGTCCCTGCCCCTACTGTCTCTAAGCAGGCAGGGAAAGCAGGACAGCCTCAAAGGCAGCCCTGGCTGGCATCAGCTCAAAGTCTTAGTCACCATTCTGGCAAAAACTGGTGATGGTGCTGAAGCCTAGCACAGCACCTGGCAAGGTGGTGACACTCAAGACATACATTAAATGCAAATCATTAGGATCAGGTTATTGAACATATAAATTCAAAACCCTGTTTCTTTCTGGACTTTTAGAGCCTCATTATGTAGCTCAGACTGAACTCTAACTTGCAATCCACCAGCCTCAGCCACCATGCCCAGTCAAACTGAATTTGTAAGTTTATAAAGTATCCTTTGTCCCATACTTTCTATTTGAATTGTTGACAAAGTCTCAGAAATCTCAACAACTCAAAGAGATTAAAATTTTCAACACAGTAAACTAAACCTCAAGCTACCTTAGATGCTTCAGAAACCTAAATACGAAACACATCTGTGTTCAGGGTTCACTCAATATAGAAATGGTAAGGGCTCTGGTCTCAGGGTTTCTGGGCTTACTTCTTGGCCTTCTCTGCCTTCTGTGGCTGACAGAAGCCACTTTCAGCCCAAGGACCTGAGGGCCCTCGGTGCCAACTCTGTGGTGGCAACTCAGTAGACCTACAGCTGTCCCCACAGAGATTCTGCAGGAGAGTGGGGTACATCCAGAGTGGATTTTGTTGTTTAGTTAAAAGACCTCAGACCTTGAGGGGACCCTAGGCAAGATAACACTTTTCCCATTTCAGTGACTGCCCGACTCCCAGAACGCCACGCATTGCTCAGGGGCCTTTCCAGAACTTTGCTCAACTAGGGGTCACCACCTGGGCCACTTGCCAGCAGTGAGGTGCTGAGCTGGATACCGGCAAAGCAGTCTCACTCTACAAGGCCAGCCCCTCTGGAAAGACTGGGGCACAGCTGGCAGAAATTTGAGGAAGAGAAAGAAGGAAATGTGATTAGAAAGAGCGACCAGAACTCCCGGGTAGCGAAGCCTCCGAGGCAGCACAAATGGGGAACTGGCCCAGCAGTCGTCCTGGAACAGAGGGTGGGTGGGTACCGGCCCTGAGGTTTCTGCAGGAAGCTGCCGGGAACAGCTGGGGAGTGAGGTGGGGCCTGGCTGCTGGAGACTGGGAAGTGGCGATGCGTGTATTCGATCGCGCGAGGCTGCCGCACTCCTCCTGGGGGCCTGAGATGACGTCCGGGTCCTGTTTGCCTCCAGATTCCCGCTGCCTCGACCTGCGGCACCGAGGCGAGGAAGGAAAGCCCGGATGCCAGACGCGCGGAATTTGCGACGTCGAGGTCACATGCCCTGGTTCACAATGGAACCCTGCCTTAGAAGGGGCTAAGCTACCAGGAGCAGCCGCAGGGAGGACCCGTAGGACCCAGCGCTGCGTAAGCCCCCTCCCATAGGTTCGGGCCTGTGGCTCCGCAGGCCCCACCCCCGCCCAGTGTGCCAAGCGCGGCGGGCGGAAGTTGGCGTGGCGGGAGAGGCGAGCTGTGGGCGGGACTTCCGGAGCTCTGTTGTGTCTTCTGGTCCAGCGGTAGAGTTCCGGCCTGCCTCCGGACATGAAGGTGAGCCATGGGCGGCCGCCCTGCCCCGCCTCCTCTAGATGCCTCGGCTTTCCCGCCTTGGGGTGAGCGCGCCAGGCAGCGAGGCTCTGCTGAGGACCTGACGGGCGAGGGGCGCGGGCCTCGCGCGTGGGAGTCTGAGGGACGGCGCGCGGGGAGGTGTGTGAGAGCGTGAGTGTGAAGGTGGGCGAGTGTGGGAGTGAGGAAGGGTAGAGTTTTGTGAACTCGCGTGAGTGCCACCCAGCGGGTGCGAGTGTGGAGGAGCAAGCGCGACGAGACTCAGGCCCGAGCCAGTGTGTTGTGGCAGCAGGCGGTGTGCAGGCCCGGCGGCGTGCGGTGAGTGAGGATCGAATCCTGGAGGCCTGCGTGGGAGCTGGTGCGGAGCGTGAGTGCGGCTAATGTGCGTAGTGATGGCCAGCAGGTCCCGGGCAGGAGGGCACGGACGAGGCCCCGGGTGTCCCCCTCTGTGCAGGTGGAGACTCCACGTTGAAGGGCGCCCCTTGCTTCGCAGGTCTCTATCCTGAAGCCCAGAGAGGTCAGGGGATAGTAGGCCGGTGACAGAACTGGACCTTGCGCCATCTTATTGCAGTCCTGTTTCCACTGCTCGGTGAAATTGGTGTAGCACCATGGCCATGCGCCCCCGTGCCAGGCCGGCCGCCTGTTGGGTCAGTGTCCTCATCTTTGAGTGGGATGACCATGCTCTGAGATGTGGAGAAAACCGTGGGCAGCACCAAGCCGGTGCACAACACACAGTCAATAAACATCACCCGGGCTTGTGATTTCTGCCTTCCATTACCCCTTCGTTTCTGAGTAGACATTCACCTGTCACTACAAGAAGGTGGTTGGCTCCAAAACATGTGCTCAGAGGTGACCACAGACGTAAGACAAAGACTCTGCTTGCCATATGAGCAGCCTTCCTGGTGACAAAGTCAGCCTAGGGTCTGGACGAGTGGCTCTGGTAGAGCACTTGCCTGCCATGCAGATGTTCAGACCCTAACCCTGCAAGAAAAGACAGGCACCCAGGTGGTGGCCTCAGTTACAGAGGCCCAGGGCACACCTATCAGCATTCAGATCACATTGTACCAAAGTTGGGAGAGCCCAGCAATGGGTAGGAACCAGTTCTTGGTGAAAATCAGCGTGCATCCCTGAGGAGGATTAGTTCCTGTCAGCTTCTTTTCCTCTGCATGTGCTGGCCCATTTCGTACTGAGTCTGCATGAAATGGGTTTACATTTCATCAGCCCTAATAGGGGATCAAACTCACAACCTCATGCTTGTCAGGCAGGCACTTATGCCACTGAGTTAAATCCTCAGCCAGGTTTTTTTGTTTTGTTTGGAGCAGAGTCTCACTTTAATTCAGCCTGGCCTTGAACTTAGTATGTAGCCCACTCTGGCCTTGAACTCACAGCAATCCTCCTGCCTCAGCCTCCTGAGTGCTGAGAATACAGGCATATGCCATCACACCCCTTTTTTTTTGTTTGTTTCTGAGAGTGTCATTCTGTAGTTCAGGTGTCCTTGAACTTGCAGCCTTACCAGCCAAGTGCTGGGATTACAGGCATATGCCACGATGCCCAGTATCACTGTTTGTTATGAAGCAGGTTCTGAGATGTGGTTGACCAGTGTCATGACACATTATACTCTGTATGGGCCTTTCTGCCCAAAGGAGTGTTACTGGTATTTGGAGAAAACACATTTTGATGCAAGAACAATGTGAGAGGCCAAGAGTCAGCTATGATAGAGCACCATGGAAAGCTGGCCTTGAGTAGTGACTGGTAGCAGCCCTGATACCCCTCATGTAACACACGTCACACACTTTCCTGGCAGTTGGTCTAGAAAGTGGACCCTAGCACTTGGGATAGCCTGCATTCCAGGGCTCCGTCCCATAGGCAGATGGCTGGATATAGGCGGCCAGTGGCAGCCCTAGCCCTGGCCTTGGGCTTTACCTGGCTCCTGTGGTGCCTTCCTACCAGATTCAGAAGCAGACAGCCACTGTCCCCCCACATGTCCAGACAAGCCCTCTCCACTTCCCCTTCCTGGAGGTTGGAGACCGAGGGTTGTCAGTGAGGCTCTAGGAGAGTGGACACCCAGGCACCCCTTCAGGTCACTCCTGGACCACTCCCTGGGGACTCTCCCTGTGTGGTTTCTCATAAGTTTTGTGACCCACATCACCCAGGGAAGAGAAGGAAACTGTAGTCCTGGAAGGGACTGAGGAAGCCACAGTCTTTGCCTGGCTAGGTGAGCTGCAGGTAGTTCTGGGCCACCTATTACCCATCCTGTGACCAGAACTACCAAACCCCTGGGATTGTAAACCATCTAGCCCAAGCCCCAAGTCACCTCAGTGAGACGCTGGCCTAGGGGAGGGGCAGGAGGCCCCTTGATTCAGAGTCATACTGGGGAGGAGCCAGGGGGAGGGGGCACTGGGCCTGGAGGGCTGTGGTTTGCACATGTGTCTGACCCCTCAGGTTTGCCCTGGCTCTGAAACAGTTGCTGCCCTTGCCTGAGCATGGTGCTGTTCTACACAGCTGCGTGTTTCTCTCCTAACTCAGCTCCTCAGCCTGGGGGCAGCTTGTCCCAGGGTCAAGTGCCTGCCACTTCATCAGTGTGGGGGGGGTCCTTTGGGGGTCAGGTCTTGCCCAGGGAAATGCCAATGGAATGGGGTGGGAGCCCTGGCTCTGGCATCTCCTGACCGGGTCGACCTGGCCTGGTCCCAGTGTCCTCAGAGGTGCCTGTGACTCTGCCTTCGTGTGCCCTGGCTCTAGGGGTCCCACAGCTGGGCTGCAGCTGAACACCAGGAATGTCAGTCTGGGTGACAGGCTCCCGTACACCTGATGACTTGAGGGCTTGGAGGACACAGCTTGGCTGGACTGTGCTTGTTGCCTTCAGAGAGTGCAAAGCAAAGAGGCAGAATTGCCTGGAATCTAAAAGTGCACTGTATCATTAATAGAAGTTCAGGGCAGCTGAGCATGGTGCTGCACATCTGTAACCCAGCACCATGGGCGGCTGAGGCAGGAGGATCACAAGTCTGAACCCAGCCTGGGCAGTTTACCAATTTCAATATAAAAGTAAATAAAAATAGCTGGGAATATCGCTCAGTGCCGAAGCCCTGGGTTCAATCACCAGCACAGGAGTAGGGGAAGGAAATTCAGTACAGAAAAACCAGAATGTGCAGATAAAAGAGAAGAAATGATCAATAATTCCTAATACTCAGCTTATTTACTTTTTAGCTTCATTGCATAATTTTAGGAGTGTCAGCAGTTGAGGCTGGGGTGCTCTACCACTGAACTACAGCCCCAGCCCTCCCCCTTTTTTGAGACAAGGCTGGCCTTGAACATGGGATCCTCCTGCCTCAGCCTCCTGAGTAGCTGGCTTTACAGCCAGGTGCAGGGGACCTCACCCTGTATAGCTTTCCATGCAGGTATACACACACAGAAACAGGGCTGCATAAATGCAGTTTTGTGATGTTGTGCCTTGTCCAGCATGGTCATGAGCACTGCGGTGCCTTCTATATGCAGCGCTCAGTGTCAGTGTCTCACAGCTGCGCACTTGCAAGGCAGGTGTCTGGTCCCACACATGGTTCCTGTGTGGAAGGCCAGCATGCAGCTGGAGAACACAAGTACAGCTTGGATAGTGAGATGTTTGTGACCAGACTGTCCCTGGCAAAGCTCTTCCCAGCTCAGGTCTCCTCAGCCTGAGAGGTGTTGCCAGGTGCCCCTCGTCTGCCCATGCCTCTGTGCTCAGAGTGGTGAAGCTGAGCTGCTCATTTCTGGGGCTCTCAGTGCCCAATTATGTTGTACCTCTTTTTGCCCCCTGGGGTATTGGGACCTAAACCCCAAGTCTCAGGTGCTAGGCAAGCGGCTCTGCTACTCAGCTACATCCTAGTCCTTCTAATGTTTTTTCTCGGTGGCAGTCTTGATGAGTTGCTCGTGTTGGCCTCAAACTTGAGACCCTTCTCCCTCAGCCTTCTGAGTAGCTGGAATATCAGGCATGTGCCACTATTCCTAGCCCATAATCCAGGCTGGTCTTGATCTCAATGTATAGTCCAGGCTGACCTCAAACTAGCAGCAATCCCCCTGCCTCGGCCTCCCAAGTGCTGGGATTACAGGTGTGCACCACCATGCCTGGTCCTTTCTCTCTGTCTGTCTGGGTCTCTCTCTCTCTGTTTTTTTTTTTTTTTTTTTTTTTGTACCGAGGATCAAACTCATGACCTTGCACTTTTCTGGCAGGTGCTTTTGCCACTGAGCCAAATCCCTGGCCCTCTTTCTTATTTTTTAGTGAAACGTTTTTCACTGAGGTACCTGTATTTTCCTCCTCCACCCCGTCCTCCTCCTATTCTTCCTCTCTCTTCTTCCTCCTCCTCTTGTTCTTTTTTCCTTTTCAGCACTTGGGATTAAACCCAGGGTCTTTGCATAGAGTTTTGTTTTGGGGTTTGTTTTCATTTTTGTTTTTTTGGTACTGGGGATCAAACTCATGACTGCGTGCTTGCAAGGCAGGCGCTTATGCTGCTGAGCGAAATCCCCAGCCCCTTTTGCATAGAGTTTTATCTTCATCTCCTTTATTTATTTTTGTTTTGAGACAGTTTCTTGTTAAGTTACTACATTGCCCAGGCTGGGCTTGAATTTGCAGTCCTCCTGCCTCAGCCTCCCAGAATGCTAAGATTAGAGATACATACATATGATCACTCTCGGCTATCTTTTATTCTTGATTTGTAATTTATTTATATCATTAATAGATGATGGGTAGGAACCCATTGTCAAGTGTGTTTTAAATATATGTTTTCTGACTTATTATTTACTTTTAAATTTCCTATTTTGTTTCCTAAGTGAAAATCTTTTGTTAGCTGGACATGGTAGCACACACATGTAATTCCAGCTCTTGACAGGCTGAGGCAGGAGGATCACTCAAGTTTCAGGCCAACCTGGGCTACAAAGTTCAAGGCAAGCCTGAACTACATAGTGACACAGGCTGCAGGAGCAGAAGTAGGCATAGCCAATGGCAGCTGTCACATGTGTGCTATTGTGCCTGGCTTTGAAAGTTTTACATTTTTTTTTATACCAGGGATCAAACTCATGACCTCACACTTACCAGGCAGGTGCTTGAGCCACTGAGCTAAATCCCCAGTCAAGTTTTACATTTTTATGTGATAAACTTTGGGGTTATTTTCTTTCATAACCTCTCTCATGCTTATAACAGTGAGAAAAGTCTTTCCTACCCTGGGAGAATATAAATAGGACTTCACAGTTTTTTCTGGAACTTTATGTGGCTCCATTGTTTTCCTTGAGTTTGAGGGGAAGTAAGGCCAACCTTTTCCTAGACAGTGGGCAACTTTGGCAGCTGGGAGTCACTCTGCGGCCACAGGTGACAAAACTGTCTGGTACCTAGGAGGAGCTGCTGGTCTAGGCAGGGGAGCCCAGCAGTGCTAGAGATGACTCTGGTCACCAGGACTGGCACAGGGCAAGGCCTGGTTCCAGGGACCAAGGCCCAGACCCTAGTGCCGGCTTCAGTGGGACACACACACACACACACACACTGGCCACACCATGTGTCCCCACAGTCAGCTGTCCGTGTGCTCTGTTCTCTCTGCAGCCGCCTGGCCCTGGAGGCTGACTGTGCCGTGACCGCTCACCATGCGGACACTCCTCTCCATCCTCCCTATCCTTGGGCTTGCTCTGGTCTGGGGTTCTGTTCGTGCTACCTTGTCAAAGTCAGATGCCAAAAAAGCTGCCTCAAAGACACTGCTGGAGAAGGTAGGATGCTTGGGGACTTGGGGTGAACTCCCTGTCACCCTCTTCTTCCTCCCACCTGGCTAGGGCTATGAGCCAGACCAACAAAAGGGCTGCTGGACAAGCCGCAGTTAATTGGCGAGTACAGTTAATTGGCAGCTGGCCAGTGGCCTAAGCAGCTCTGGCATCCAGCCACCATACCTCTGAGCATGCAGCCCCTGGAGCCATGTTTGAAGGTGGCAGCTTGCTCAGTGGCACCCTCTCTTCATGTGGTCTGTCTCTTATGACAGCTGCTATCTGCTATGCCTGATTCAGCTCCTACTTCCTGTGTCACCCATGTTACCTCTCTGATGCAAGCTTACATTGTGGCCCTGTGCTGTCCCTCTGGTGTCCCCAGGGATTGTAACTTGAGGGAAGGGCCCAGTCCAGCCTATCTTTGACCCTGAAGTCCCCATGCTGCTAGCCAGGCTGTCACAGGACTCCTCCTGCCTTGGGGCAGGGAGCCACACAGTGGGCATCTGTTTCTCTCAGGGGCTCTGTGGGTGAGGTGGGGGCAGTGTTGGGGAGGCAGAGCTGGGCCTTGGACCATGCACAGAGTGGCAGGTTGAGGACTTCAGAGTCTGGATAGGGGAGGCAGGTTCCTGGGGGAGGTCACCTATGGGGGTGTAGGTGGGGTTGGCCATTGGGGCTGCAGTGGCCAGGCATGTTCTCGACAGGTACAGCCTTCAGTGCCCAGATTTGCACTGTGTGGTCTGAGTGGCCCTGAGAAGGGTGAGCCCAAAGGGCTAGGACAGAGCCCAGTGGCAGAGTACTTACTTGGGGTATGCAGGGCCCTGGATTCCATACAAGGACCAATAGAAGGGAAAAAGAGGGTGGAAACGATCACCAGCAATGCCACTGTCTACCTATGCTGTTTTTTTGGGACAGTCCCAGGCACTGTGAATGCAGGAGTGGTGCCCTTCCAGCTCATTCCTTCCCAACAAGCAGCAGAACCTAAGATACCACTGGCTTGGTCTTCCTGTGCCAGGTCTCCAGGCTGTTCCCTGCCATGCAGACCCAGGGACACGAGTTGTAGCACAACCAACACACTCTCCACCACGCTCCATGCTGGGCATGTACACTGACTGCTTCCTCCCTTTCCTGCATTTCAGACACAGCTTTCAGATAAGCCTGTCCAAGAACGTGGTCTGGTGGTGACAGACCTCAAAGTGGAAGATGTGGTCCTTGAACATCGCAGCTACTGCTCCTCGAAGGCACGGGAGAGGAACTTGGCTGGGGGAGTCCTAGGCTACATCACGCCCGTGAGTCTGGCCCTTGAGGTGCAGGCAGATGCCCTGAGGCTCTGGCCAGCTGCCCCCACCATGGTGCAAGCCACCTCCCATGTGCTGATCTCCCTGGGATGTTACTGCTGTGAGACTGCAGAGAGAGGTGCTGTCATGGAGACAGAGGGATGAAGAGTACTAGGATTTCTCTGGGCCTTGCACCTTGTGGCTGCAGATGCCCCCTGAGTCTAAGGGACTCTCAGGCCATGTGACCTTGCCTAGGATGGCTGGCTTAGGATGAGACTTGGAGAGATGAGTGCGACCATCCCTGGTGAGGGGACAGGGTCAGAATCCCAGGTGGGGTGGCTATCCTAGAAGCTTTCCAGAACAGAAGGAGGGCACCCCAGCAGGAGCTGTCATCTGCCCAGGCTGAGCATTGTCTGCACCTGCCAGCTGCCTGGGCATGCATGTGTAGGACAGCCAGGATGGTAACGTAGTGAGTGACAAAGCAGATACATACTCACCTGCTCTGTCTGCTGTCTCCCCTGCCAGTGGAATAGCCATGGCTACGACATGGCCAAGGTCTTTGGGAGCAAGTTCACACAGATCTCACCCGTCTGGCTACAGCTGAAGAGGCGTGGCCGGGAGATGTTTGAGATCACAGGCCTCCATGACGTGGACCAAGGTGCTTGCCCTTCCTCTCGCTGGTTCCTCGGCTAAGACGAGTATGTGCATCTGTGAGTGTGGGAAGAGGTGTGTGGAGCTAGGATGACTGTTGAGAGTGTGTGACTGAGTATATCAAGTATGACTGCAGCTGTGGGTGTAAGTGTGACAAGTGTGGCCTGCTTCCTAACCAGCACACAGCTTAGTGTGCACACCATGGTGTGACTGCCAGGGGAGCAGGGCAGGATAGGCTGGGAGGAGGTGGCCAGCACTGGGGGACCCTCTGTGGACCCATCTCGCCTCCGGGGATCTGGGACCTGTATCAGGACTTCCCTTGCACATAGAATGTGGAACATTCCTGAGTAATGAAGGACTCAGGCCTTGGCGTGGCCTCCTCTGTCCTTCCTTAGCGACTTCTGCTATTCAGTGTCCAGAGAGGGCGCTGTGCTGCCTACACGTAGTGTCAGTGCTGGAAGTTACGGGGGCCCAACACCCACCCTCTCCCCGCAGCAGGTTTTGAAGTTCTGTGATGAGGAGTGGTTTCCTGATGCTGTGAGGACTGTGGGAGAGGGAGACCCAGTGCTGGCCCCTCCACGCAGAGCCACTACCCTCTGGTCAGGTGCTGTCCTGGCTCAAGCCATCTCTGGTGCTGGGAGAGGGAAAATGAGCTCAGAACCCCTGAAGAGTCTGGAGAAGGGTGTGGCCAGCAAGAGCAGCTGTGGAGCACTGTGCTGAGGTCAGGGGAGAGGGATTCTCTCTCTGGCCTCCTCTCCCCTCTGGCTGAGCTCCACTTGAGGGCTGATGCCTGCCATTCTGACGGTTTTCCTCCTTGGATGGGCTGGGCACCTGCTCCAGCCCTCACTTGTCCCCTCTATACCTCACAGGTTGGATGCGAGCTGTGAGAAAGCATGCCAAGGGCCTGCACATCGGTGAGTCCTACAGACCCAAGAGCCATCAGGGTTCCACTGCAGCCTCAGGGGAGGTGGCTCGGCCCATTGGGGTGGGCATGGCCCTGAGGCTCTCTCAAGATGCTCAAGTGCAGGTCCCTCCCCTGATCCCCCTAACCAAGGCTGGGCTTGGTGTGATATGCATGGGTGATGGCCACCAGGGCCAGTCCTGTTCTTCCCATTTCTTCTTCATCTGTCTCACAAGCACTTCTGAGCTTCCTGAGGCCGGCAGCAGGCCAGACCTGAGGGTGAGGCTGGCCCTGCCTAGTAGAGGGCATGCATCCCACCTGCAGTGGGAGCCTGTGCAGTGGGGAGTGCATGGTTGGGGACAGAGATGGGGCTGAGATGCATCCCTGCCTTTGGCTCAGAGCCCTCCCTGAGGATGTGGGGTATGGGCTGGGACTTGGGAGCGAGTGAGGATACTCTGGTCAGACAGAGGGTGGGGATACTGCAGACAGAATATGGGCAGCCAGGAGCAGTGAGCCAGGGTCTGGCCCAAACCCTTCCTAGAAGACTAATGAGCAGGAAAGGCTGTGTGACTCCTCCCTGATACGTCCTCCCTGCCAAGGTTGCACTGGTGTGAGCATCTCTACTGGACCTGTAGCTGTCTTGGGTGGTATCTCTGTCTCCATTCTTATTCAGCTCTGGGAGGCAAGGGGACACCTTTTGGGGGCCAAGAAGCAAGGAAGGTAATTTGGGGTTTCTCTGTTGCAACCTCTGTGTCCCCACCTCCAACCCCCAGTGCCTCGTCTTCTATTTGAGGACTGGACTTACGATGATTTCCGGAATGTCTTAGACAGTGAGGATGAGATAGAAGAGCTCAGCAAGACTGTGGTCCAAGTGGCAAAGGTGAGACATGTGGGTGTCTTGGCCTCTGAGTGTAGGTGGGGCTCCTCAGCACACCACCAGACTCCATCTCTGTAGACAGAGCTTGCCTTTCCCTCGCGGGACCCCACTTCCTGTTTCCCCCACTGGCTGAGATTATCACGGGGCCTTACTAGCTCTTCTTGCCTGGCTTTCCTGTTGAACACCTTCTGACCAAGCCCATGTCTTCCACTAAAGACAATGCCAGCCTGGGTCCAGCTGCCATGCTCTCCATCTTGACCCCAGAGGTTATCTGGGAGTCCCAAGAGTGGGTGACTTGTGTCCTTGGCCAGAGCTCCACTGCCCTCCTTGGAGAGGCCAGTCGCTGAGGCTGCCCACAGCTTGGCCTGCAGGAGCAGTGGAACTTGAGGCAAATGCACAGGCATGCCCCACTGACCCTGACTCCTGTGGAGATGCCCCACACTGCCCCTCCAGAGTTTTGGGCAGCACAACCTTGTGACCTTGTTAGGTAGGTGTCTATGTCCCTCCAGGGTCCCTGTTGTTCCTCACCTGCTGCCGTTTCTTTCAGAACCAGCACTTTGACGGCTTTGTGGTAGAGGTGTGGAGCCAGCTGCTGAGCCAGAAGCACGTGTGAGTGAGGTGGCAGGTAGCTCCAGAGCTGACAGGGGCCAAGGAAGAGGAAGCATGGGTTCCTTAGGGTTATCGGGAGGAGCAGAATCAACAAACAGTATGTTTATCATTATGTGAGAGGATTTACTATGGAGCTTAGAGGAGCAGAGGCAGGAGTTGGCCATCTGCACATGAAAACCAAAGGATCCAGAAGCTGCTCAGCCCTCGATGGGAGCCGCAGAGCAAGAGAGATGGGAGGACACAGCGCCAGTCCCAGGTTGAAGGGTTGGATGCTCCCTGGAGAATCATCCAGGGTGTGTACGTCAGAGGCTGGAGAAATGGAGACTGAAGACAATGGCAGCAGAAGACACACTGGCTCAAGCAGGACAGAGCCCTTGTCAGAGTGTACCAGCTTCCTCTTCTGTCTCTGTTTTCCTAGCCAGGCTACAGGCTTGTAGTTTTGTGCCACCCACCGCTGGGGTGGGTCTTCCCCTTCAGTTTGCAGGTCTGCTTGCCAGTCATCCCTGGAGCCCCACAGGCACGCCCAGAATGGGCCTCACTCATCTGCCTGCTAATTTCTAAATGGGGTCATGTCAACAGTCATGATCAGCAGTCAAAGAGGGAGGGCCTATGTCAGGTGGGAATGAGATCCCAGCAGTGGAGGCCACTCAGAGGAGCCCTGAGTGACCATATCTGTGCTCCAGCCTCAAAGCCCTAGAGGGTGGTAAAAGTGAGAAGAGGGTCCCAACCTGTCAGGATTTAGCACTAAAGGGTGGTCCCAGTGGTGTGACTAAGGCCAGCACAGACAGCACAAACCCTCACTGAGTACACAGGAGCCTGTCTGGGATGATAAGGAGAGGTCAGCCATCAACTGTAGTGGCGCACACTTGTAATCCCAGCATTTGGGAGGCCAAGGCAGGAGGATCACAAGTTTGAGCCTGCCCAAGCAACTTGGCAAGACTCTCAAAAATTAAAAAAAGGGCACGGACTAGTATAGCTTGGTGCAAAGATATTGGGTTCAAACAGAGAAGAGCTGGGTGCAGTGAGGGCCTGAAATGTGACAGCCACAGCATTCTCTGGGACAGGGCTGTGCAGGCCCTAGGAACTGCTGCCATCCCTGGGACGAAGCCCTCTAGCACCTTCGTGCCACCTTGCTGTTTTGATGGGAGACTTGGGTCCCCACACCCTGGCCAGGTGACCAGGGGCATTGGAGTTGTGGGAGGTACCTGCAGCTCCTGCAGTTCCTGCAGGTCCAGGACAGCTTGGGGCTGACCAGAGCCCTGAGCAAAGGCCTCTGCCTGATCCCATTCAGCAGCCCAGCCAATTCACCTGAAGCTGGCTCCATGCCTGGCTAACAATATGGCATAGGGAAGGTTCTTCCCTGTCCAGGGCTGGTGCAGCCTGCAGTGGGAGCCTGCCGTCTGACCCAGCAACCTCCAGAAAAGCACCTGTTCCCAAGTCAGCAGTCCTCCCTTCCCTTTCCTGCCTGAAGGACTTCCAGTGGTGTCTGAGGCCCCACTTGGAGCCTGGAGGCACTGTGCTACCCTGCCAGCCCTGAGGCATCCTTGGGTTTTCCTGGTGTGCTTATCCCCTGCTGTGCTGCCCCTGCTGCAGGCAAAAGTGCTGCAGGGCTTGGCTGTGTCCACCAGGAGGCAGCAGCCCCACACAGATCTGCTCTGCTATGTGTGTGGCTCCAGTGGAGACAGGGCAGGGGCAAAAGATTACCAGGACTCCCTGTGCATTCCTTGGCCGTGATGGCCCCACTGTGCCTTGGGAGGCTGGGCAGAGGGATGCAGTGGGGAGGACAAGGGGCACACCACAGTAGGTGAGGGTATCCCAGGGTCTGTGGGCTGCCTTGCCAGGCCTTGGGCCCTCTTTGCTGATCTTCCAAGCCCTCCAAAGGATGGGGTCGCTCACAGGGACATTTACAGCTCCTGTCCTTCCCACTCTTCCCTGAAAGACAGCTCTGTTAACAGGTTTGCCGTAAATCGTTGCCATTTCAGTACATTAATTGGGCGGGAAGACAGCCTCCCTGTGTCTGGGCCCTCATGGGCCATTAATACCAGAGCAGGAGGCCAGGTGGAGTCGCAGAGCCTGGCTCTGGAGAGTGGGAAGGGCCACTCAGCCCCTCATGTTGGGAGGGGTCTCAGGGCTGCGGACCTGGTAGTCCCTTGGGCATTCTGTGCCCCACAGCAGCCCTCCAACATGAGCTCAGCCTCTTAAGAAAGCTGTTGCTCTGGTCTTTGCCTCTAGTCCCACCTGTCACGTCATGAGCTTCAAGCCTGGATCTGAAGTGCCCCATTGGCCTGTCAAAGCTGTGGTTGGCAGGCTCAGCAGGCACATGGACCTGAGGAGCCAGCCCGTTAGCATCTCTCTGGGGATGGTGAGGTGTCCTGGAGCTGTCTTCCCCCTAGCTTTACCAGCTTGGCTTCAGAATGCCATGCAGCCAGGGTGGCTGTCCCAGTGCAGTGGCCAGTGGGTACCGCAGGAAAGGCTGTGTGGGCAGCCTGAGGGTCCTGCTGGTGTCAGGTCCTTACCCGGGCCCCTAAGTACCCTGGGCTCCCGCTAAAGTCCCCTAGGGAAGGGGATGAGACTCCTCCCCATGGGGTCCCAGCAGTCTTGACTTCAGGGCATGCTCTGGGTAGCAGCCTATGGCCTCAGCCTGTCCTAACCAGAGGCCTGACTCCATTCATAGTGCTGAGGAGGTCCAGGGTCTCCACCCAGCAAATACCAAGGCTCCCAACCCAGCAGAGTGATAGTGACAGTTGGCATGATGGGCTTTGGTAAGAGGCTGCCGGTCCTGGGGGACCCCCATGGCTACCCCACAGCCTGCCCCTGGGGAAGGCCAGGCCTGCCTATCCTGCGAGCCCCCACTTGGACTCACCCCAATGTGCCAAGCCGGGGGAAGGCTCAGTGGGTTTTCATCACATACCTGCTTGGCACAGGCCAGGGCATGTTTGTCCAGAGGGTCTGTTGGTGAAACCCTTGGAAGGGACATTGCTGCTGCCTGTCCCACTGGAGCAGCCCCTGATGGTTCACACTCCCAGCAGCCCCTGATGGTTCACACTCCCATAGTGGCTAGGACAGATACAGGCTTGTCCTCACTGGACGTCAACTCCAGGCCGTATCCCAAAGGCTGACTCCTGATGGTAGCTGTGCAGGCTCCTGGGGTCCCTTGACAAATGACTTTGGTCTCCTTTCAGCGCTTGAGTCTGCTGTGTCTTGGGGACACTTGCAGGTAGCATGAAGGCCCTAGCAGGAGGCCTTCTAGGGGTCCCTCCCCCTCTGGTCTCCCCCATGTGCTGGCCTCAGTGCATCTGGTATCCAGCCCAGGGGCCCAGCCTTCCTTTATTCTGAAGCAGCACCTAGGATGGCTCTCAGCATCCCATGGTGTTTCACAGCCCGGGGCTGGCCAGGCTACCCTCAGGTCAGTATGCCAGGCCCACCTAGGGGCCTGGACCTTGGGCTATGTAATCATTTGGGGCCCTTTCTCTGACCACACTTGGTATAGTGTGACCGTCTGGAGACCTGAGTAGGGGGAAGGGTTTCGTGCATGTCTCAGTTGGAGAAAGACCACTTTGTGGGTCCACAGTGGTCTCCGTCCTGAGGGCTATGGCTATAGGGGCTGGGAATTCTCTGTGGAGGGTCTGCCCTGTGGAGGCCCTGGGCCACAACAGGGCAGCCTCTGGCAGTAGGTTCTCAGACCCCTGGGTTCCCCACTGTGACCCTGCTTCTTCTTGCAGGGGCCTTGTTCACATGCTCACCCACATGGCCGAAGCGCTGCACCAAGCCCGGCTGCTGGTCATCCTGGTCATCCCTCCCGCTGTCACCCCGGGGTAAGTGCCTTCCTATCCAGGGGCAGGGACAGCCAGTGCAGTGTTCATCAAGGGCCAGGCCCTCTCTGTCAACACAGTAGACCCACTCATCTGTGTTGCAGGGCAGGAGGGGAGGATCCTTCTCAGCTGGCTTTGGCATTCCTTCCTGTCATCTGTCAGCAGTGGAAGGCTGTGCCCTGCAGTACAGAGGAACTTGGACACCACTGAGGAATTGCTCAGTTTGAGAGTGGGTGGGTTCTGGGCTTATTTCCCTCCCTCACAGGCCCTGGAGCTCCCAGAGACTTGGTGCTTTAGGCCAAGGCTATGCCCACTGCACTCTGCCCTGGGGTAAGCCAAGCAGGTGAGGGCTGTGGAACTGTCAACTGTGCCAGCTTGTGTGCCAGGTACAGACTACCTCCCCACCAGCTGTGTGGTGGCCCACAGCTTATGATGGCCAGGTGGGGGTATGGGCATGTTGGCACACTGGGGCAGGGGTCCTAGGTCTGCACACAGCCCAGCAGCTTCCAAGGAGCAAACCTGCCTGCCCGTTCTCTGGCCCCCAGCCAGATACTCCGTCACCCCTGCAGCCTGTGGCTCATTGGCAGATGGGATTGGTCGTGCTGTCCGGGGCCTAGGTGATGCCTAGGCCAGTCAAGTCACACAACAACATGATCTGTGCTCAAGTAGAGCCTGTGTCGTGCTCAGCGAAATAGGCACTGGCTGCTGCCCACCCGATTTACACCCTGCCACTAGTTCCACCGTCTGCCACCTACCACATGGTCAGTTTTCAGGCCGCCTTGACCTCCAGGGTACTGTGAGCCCTGAGTGACTTCCCACGGTTCCCTGTCATTGGTCACCTGTAGACTGCAGCTGGGGGTACCTGCAGACCAAGTTAGGCCATGTTACGACTGGTAGCTCCCACTGACCCGGCCCCAGAGGTGAGCCTGGAGGCCACATGTTCCCATGTGGTAGACATTCTTGTGCATGGCACCTGCATGTGTAGTGCAGTGAGGCTCTGTTCCATCTGTCTTTGCTTTTTGGTCAGCATTGTACAGAGTTGTAATTCTCATGCCTTTTGCCAGGCCCTGTAGGGTCCTGTCCCAGCCGACCTTTAGCAGCGCCTTCAGGCCTGACATTGTCCCCGCTTCTGCTCTGAGCTGACTCTTCAAGTGCTACTTGGGAGGTGGCTGGCTCTGCCTCAGGACTTCCAGGCCAGGTCTGCTCCAGTAGCCTGGCACCCCCACCCTTGCCAGAGAGAGGAGGCCACATCCAGGGTTTGGGGTGCAGCAGGACTTTCCCAAAACTATGTTCTTTCCTACATTGATATGAGGCCCTCATATCATATGACTTGTGCTTCCAAGGTTTGCTGGGGGTGGCAGGGGTGCACCTAGGGGACACTTCCAGGCTAAGGGCAGCCTTGTAGGCACAAATGGAGGGGAAGGCTGGACTGTGGCACTCTTAAGCTGCACAGCTGAAGAGGCCATCTTGCCCTTGGTGGTTCTGGGGTCTTGGGGAGGATAAGGGAACAGCTCTCAGGGAAGACTCTTGGAGCCTATGCAGCTGGGGGTACCCTCTGGGCCTGCCCAGGCATTGTCAACCCAGCTCCCAGACCAGGCAGGAAGTGGACATAGGAGCTGAGGCTGTCTTCCCCCATCACCTGCAGTGACAGTACAAAGCTCCCTTTGTGGGGTACCTGGCCACAGTGCTAGGCAGAAACTCCTTGCCTCTTCGGGCAGATTGCACAGCCCCAGGAGAGTTTGTTTTATCATCCCTGCCCTCAAGCACAGGAGTCTGGCCAGTCAGCACCCTTGCCCCTTCAGTGCCTGCTGTGGGGGCAGATAGTGCTCCTCATTTATGGTAGAGGCCGGGTCCATGTGCTGACAGGGTGGGCAGCTTCCAGCCACCAGATGCAATTCCATTCTGTCCTTTGTCACCAAGCCAGGTTGCACTTGAGCTCTAAGAGAGGGCTTGTTCCATGCCAGTCTGCTGCAATCCTTGCTATGCTGACATTGAGTCCCACTCCCAAGGCCCACCTTGCTGTTCCTGCAGTAAATGAGACCCTGGGGGAGCAGCAGCCTCTATGAACTGGTTTAGTTAGATCTCCAGGCCTGCAAGGGCAGGTGGGCTGGCTGTCCCCGTGGTGCCTGAGTGGGTTCCTGTGTCAGGCTCCAACCCCTCATGCCCAGAGCTGACCACAGGTCCAGCCCTGCTTTCTTTCCTGGATCCAGAGGCTTAGTGGCTTGGGGTCTTGGGGGTCCAGGGCAGAACACAGGGGAGGGACTCCTGGACTCTGCTGCATGAACAAGCCTTCCTGGGGTCTGTTAGGTTTCTGGAGTCTGGAGTCTTGGGTGGAAGGGCCCCAGGTAGCTGCAGAGACCAAGTCAGGCCTACACTCAGGAGGGTGTCCACAGTTGGAAGGACAGGACTACTTGGGGAGGCCTGCCATGACCAGCACTGCAGACAGCAGCCAAGGCCAGGTTATCCACACACATGCTGCGGCACAGAGCCTGTCCTGGCACGAGCGGGCACGGGCCAGCATGGGGAGAATGCAGCCATCTGGGCTGGCGCTTGGCATTGAGAGCCAGTGAGCACATGCGTTGGCCATGACTGCCTGGAGCCTACCCAAGACCAGGCACTGACTGAGCTGGGCTTGAGTCTCATCTTCCCTCCTCCCTTGGCTTCTTCTCCTCAGAAATGACTGGAACGTGAGATTTTCAGCACAAATGGTAATTTTTGTTTGTTAGAAGTCGTGCTGTGTCTAATCTGCTGACAAGCTGTCCTCGAGGCTCTGGACCATGCAGTCTGCCTTTTGTCCTGACACTGGGTCACACATAGCTCCGTGGCAGGGCTCTCCATGTTGTGTGGGTGGGAGATGATGAAGAGGGTGTCGGGTGGGAAGTCTCTGTGGAAGCTCTGTGCAGCCCAGACAGAAGGCCCCAGGGACAGAGCCAGCTGGGGAGAGGGCCCCGGGGACAGGCTGAGGGGATGCCCTCCCTCCACAAATGGCCACCCCACTTGTGGCTGCCTCTGACCCTGGCCATGGGCTACCCTGGTGCCCTGGCCTCTGGAGTGGTCAGAAACTGAATGACCTGTGAGAATGAGTCCAGACCACACCATGCGCTTGTCATGTGTCAAGCCACTATGCCAGGGAGTACCATGTGGCACCACAGCTGCCAGCACAGCCATCCCTTCCTACTGGGGGGACATTAAGGAGGTATAGGGGGCCTCAAAGTGTGGGGCCAGCCTGCCAGAGGCCCTGAGGTATGGGCAGCATGGTGAAGCAGCACTGTGTGGCCAAGGGGGTCAGGCGTGATGGCACTGTGGACGCAGCAGGGTGCTGTGTGTTTTGGGACACGTGGGACCCAGAGCTGGATGCCCAGGAAGGCCGGGTGGGCCTGGCAGAATGCTACCTCGAGAGCTCCCTCAGAGCAACGATGCTGACCAGGGATCATGTGGCCACACTGCCAGCAAGAGCCAGCTCCTACTGGGGACAGTGCTGACAGGACTGCCTGGTCTGGGCCTGTGGCCCTGGGCTTTGAAAAGCACAGCCAGGGGTGGAACCTGCCAGCCTTAAAGAGGCTGCACCATGAATAACGTCCAGGTCTGCCCCAAGAAGAGCAGTGGAGACCTGTCAGTCCTGTCAACATCTCCATGGGCTCCAAGCCAGGCATGTGCAGCCTTAGTGTGTAGTGTACCACAGGAGGCCACTCCCGTTAGAATAAATGTCCCTGAGGCCTTGCCCTTGGGCAGGGGCACCAGTGAACCTGGAGTAGGCTACCACTTTGCACCGGGCCTGGGGCAGGAAGGATGGTAGATGGACAGGTGCTCCAGGTGAAGGAGGGCACCCTTCAGAACTAGGCCCCACCAGCAGTTGAGCCCCACCAGGGCCCCCTGCCCTGGTGATGCTCCCAGATGCCAGCTGGGACTCCTGCAGATCCCAGCCCCATTGTGGAGGCCAAGTGCTTGTCTTTCCTGTCACCTTGCTGAAGTCTAAGAAAAGTCTCAGTGCCTTGCCTATGGGGACAGACTTGGTGCAGGTGGCCCAGGGGTTCGGCTTTCCTAGGAGACTTCTGGTGTGAGGGTCTGTCCCTTTGGTGGTTGCAGGTCTTTTGCCGTGACATATGATGTGACCTTGCCCTCCTTATAGGCATGTCCCTGAGACTGTCCCTCCTGTGTGCCTGCTGTGCTGCCGGGCACGGCTGCAGAGGCCCAGGTGTTACCATGCCTGCTGAGCTCCTGCTTATGCAGATGGCCAGGGATGCAATCTGTAACCACAAGTGGTGGCTGGGAGAGTTTTACTGGAAATAAGAATAGCACCTGCATTTCCAGGTGGGCTCCCGGGGGGCAGCTGCAGGGTCCTTCCATCCAGAGCTGCTGTGACTATAGACAGGCAGCACACAGGGACCTCTCAGCTGTCAGAGGCAGCTCTGCAGATTTAAAATGACCCACTGGGACTCTGGCTCCCTAACCTAGCCCTTCAGCCTGTGCGGTTTAAGGGAGATGGATTTTAGAAACAACCTGGTTATGGCGTGTTTTAATTCCTCCAAACTCAGAAGCTCAGTAGGAAGGGGCTGCATCCCGTGTAGGCTGAGGAAGCTCGTCCTGGGTCCCAGGTCCCAGGTCCTCTCTGTCGCCTGCTCATTCCAGCTCCCATCAGTGCAGCCGGTTGCCCAGCTCTCAGCCGTGCCCTTCACTGCCTCACTCATAAGCTCCCTAAAAAGACTGTTTCCTACCTTTCTACCCCTTGAAGAAGTCCCCATGACTGCTGGGGACAAGGAAGAATACTACACCTGAGTGCTAAGTTGAAAAGGGCCCTGTCCCCGCCACAGTCTGCTTTGTGTCCGAGCCACAGCACCCAGCTTAGGAAGGTGGTGTCCTGAGGAAGGTTGAGGCCACTGCCACCCCCCTGTTCTCTCCACTCTGAACTGTGGCCTTTGGGGGACAGTGAAAGGGACAAGAGGCCCACCCCTAGGCCATTACTCCAGTGTGTTTGAGGAGCAAGCAGCCTGTGGCAGTGAGGCCTGAGGCCCTGAGGAGCCAGGTGGGCACTCCTCTCCCCCTCCGCTGTGCAATTGGCATAGCCCTGGCTGTCTGCAGCCTCTCTGTCCCACTGTTCCCCTGAAGCTGTCTCCCTCCCTGTATGGGCAGACAAGGAACCCCATGTGCAGGGAACATGAGATTGGGCCTGAGGAACCAGCAGACTTTAAGTGAGCATCCCAGCAGGGCAGGGGAGCCTGGTGACGCAGAAGCTTTTCCTGGAACCATAAGGTCATTTTGCCCAGGTTGCCTGTTCCAGGCTGATCTTCCTTCTGTAGGGCTGCCAGCCACTGATACCAATCCTGGCTCATACAGTGGCCCAGTCTGAGGTGGCTTTGGATCACTGGGGTGCTGGCAGCTTGGTCTTGGCCTAAACAATAACACCGAGCAGCCTGACACTCCCTTCCCAAGTGGTGCCAAGGGCAGGTGGGGAGCCTGGCACAGGAGAGCAGTGGCTGGGGCACCTGTGAAGATGGGGCAGATGGGTAGTGGTGACACAGGCCTGCGTGGAGTGCTGTGCTCTTTGGTTTATGTGGAGCTTGGCTGAGTCGTAGAGTTCACCATGGGATCCATCATGCCCTGCACGGCTTTCCCAGGGCAGGGGGCAGGGATGCTGCTGCTTGGCCCCAGCCCAAGAGCAAGCAGGTCCCGTCTGCATGGCCATGACGTGGGACCCCCAGGGCGGCGGGTCTGGTGTCCTGACCCCAGCCACACATCTTGTCCCAGGACTGACCAGCTGGGGATGTTCACACACAAGGAGTTTGAGCAGCTGGCCCCAGTGCTGGATGGCTTCAGCCTCATGACCTACGACTACTCCACCTCACAGCAGTGAGTGCCATGGGTACCTTAGGGCGGGGCTTCCCACAAGTTGTAGGTTCGTGCCTTGGCTTCTGGCCAGACAGCCCCACCCAGGGCTCTGTGGCTTCACACGTAGGGAGCTGGTGGCCCCCCAACCAGTTTATGGGCTAGAGGAACACATGGTGGGTCCCTTCCTAGGGCAGCCCTGCATTGCTGAGGGCCACTTAGCCTCGAGGCCACCTTATTGGACCTGAACCAGCCTGCTCCCTGCTCCCAAGAAGCACAGGAAGCAGATGTAGTGGGTGTCTGGCAGGAAGGAGGAGGCCATGTGCCTGCTGACCCCCCCTTTCAGTCAGTTGAGGCTGCACACGAGTGCCCAGCATAAGGTGCTTGGCCACACTGTCGATGGTCCTTAGGGAAGGCCACTCACTCCCACCTCATCCCAAGCCATGAGCAGTGTTAGCCACAGCTCAGGAGGAACATACCCCAGGCAGCTTCCTGTGGAACTGACCTGCCTGCCCCTGAAATCCATTCCTCTGTTGTCCCCACAGGCCCGGCCCCAATGCACCACTCTCTTGGGTTCGAGCCTGTGTCCAGGTCCTGGACCCCAAGTCCAGGTGGCGGAGCAAGATTCTTCTGGGGCTGAACTTCTATGGCATGGACTACGCAGCCTCCAAGGAAGCCCGCGAGCCTGTCATTGGGGCTAGGTGAGCCCAGGGCCCTCCTGTCATGCTTCGATGTCACCACCCTTGCTGCCAAGCTGTCATTCTTCTAAAAGGGGCCAGGTGCTGAGCTGGAGAGGACAGAGTTGCTGGAGTCCTGGGCTTGGGGTGGAGATGCACAGCCCAGGTGGGCAGCCTCAGACCTACACCAATGCTGCTCCCCACTCCCATCTCGGGCCTCACTTCCCACAGTGGGTCCTAGGAGTACACTGAGCTCTGGGCACATGTGGCTGCTGGGTATTCGTGTGGCCAACTGACATTTCCTTCAAGTGCCATCTGTGGCTGCCCGGTTAAGACGCGTTTCTCCTATGGGCTGTGTGTTCTCAGGCTTCTGCACCACCCCTTGCCATGCAGTTCTGCCCCCGTGACCATGCCTAACTGTATTCTGCTGTGGCAGAGACCATGGTTTTCTGTTTCCTGTGTGCACCTGCCATCTGCCTGTCACCCAGCCACTGCTGAGCTCAGGACTGGTCACTGGGATGTGGTTCCATCATTGTCAATGTCCCCTGAGCTCAGATCTGCATGCTCATGCTTTTCGTGGGGGCAGAAGGCTGTGAGTAGAATCTGCAACTCTGTCCACCATCCTGCTCATGCAGCTCCTGGAATGCTGTCCACTTCCAGGTTTTCTGTCTCTCCATTGTTGCTTTTTTTTCAGTTCACCATTTCTTCTATCCAATCCACTTTGCCACTTGTCCGTCCAGTGCTCTTCCATCTCACATCTGAGATTTGTTTCAGGTTATGTTTTACATCTTTCCACATCTTTGCAGAACCCTTGTACTTGTGGGATTTCATGGCTTACTACCCATATCTGCTAATCCTATGTCTGGGGCCACTCTAGTCAGTCCTCTGGACAGCCACTGGCCAATGTTCTAGGATTCTGTGCCACATGGGGGTTTTATTCTGGGACACTAGGTATGTGACAGGCCAGCAAAGCCTCCATCTTTGTTCTGGGCACAGTGAAGTCACTTGGAAGTGTGCCAGTGGCCACTTTTCTGATAGTCTTTTCCTGGAGGGTGGGGTCCAAAGACTTAAGGGTGTTGCTGCCCTGGGAAGTGCTGCAAGTTCCCTGGGGCAGGTGAGCAGAGGCTGGATCACCTGCCTTGGGTGAACACCAGTGTTCTGGGGTAGGGAGCAGAGCAACCCAGTGCTTGGCCAGACCTGTGGTTCTAGCGGAACGGGGGACATGCCTCTCCACGGACTCTGGTTCATCCTGCTCCGAGGATGCTAATCAGGGCTGCCCCTCATTAGGGAGCCCTCTGTTGGCTCCATTGGGGATGTCCTACTCCTCTCCATGTCCATGTGGCTGGTTCTGGGATCTGGGCTCCTGCAGAGGCCTGGGCTGACCCCCACCTCCTGGACTCTGGCTCTGGGTTCAGCTGTGCAGACAGGGTGGGGTGGGCCTGACTGAGAAGGGGGGATAGCATGGTAGCCTGAGGCCTTGGTGGGTGAGAGACCAGCCCTTAGGCTGTGCAGTGAGCGTGGAGACTTGGGGCACCATGAGGGCCCCTTGCAAGGAAGCTGGTGCCAGATGGGAGGGGGTTCTGGCTGGGTGTTAACTGCCATGTCCCTGCTGAGGTGCTCCGTACCTGGCCTCCCAGCCCCCATCTGTCTGTCCTAGTCATCAAGCCCAGTGCTGTGGATATGGTGCCCCTTCTCCAACCATCCTGACACTGGGACTCCTGGGAAGGCTCTGGAAGCCTTGCTGCTGTGCCTTGTGAGTCCTGGCTCAGGAGCACTGAATGGGGCAACCCATAGCACAGGCTCCCCACACAGGCCCTGGTACCTCAGGAAGCCTGGCCAGCAGGTGCAGGAGACACCTTCCCCAGCAGCAGAGGGAAGTCTGCTGACCCCAGGCTGGGTTCCAAGAAGGAGCCAAGGAGCTGGCCAGGGGCTGCTGTGCGTTTCCACCCCGCTGCTGGCTGGAGTGCTTGCTCTCACATCCTGGTGGCCAAGGCTGAGCTGTGGCAAGGCCAGTCCCTCTCTTCCTGTCTCCTCCTTTGTCTTCTCGGGGGTCTTCCTGTATTTCAGTCTCCTTCACTTTGTGGTTTTGGTGCTAGAGATTGAACCTAGGGCCTTGATGCATTGAGGCCAGGCTCTTCCCTGACTCCATAGGAGGACGGTCTGTGGCCTTGTTTTTAACCTGGTCACCTCAGTAGAGATTTCTGTGCCAATTGCAGCTCCATCCCAAAGTACTAGGGGTTAGGCCTCCCACATCCAAGTTTGGGGCACACTGGAGTGGCATGATAGTGCCATGGGATGGCAGCAGGAGTGGAGGTTTTGTTGCCCCCACCTTCACTGCTGCCTGAGCTGCAGACACGGGTGCCCAGCCTGGTCAGGTCTCACAAGGCATCAGCGGCCTCATCTGTTTTGCAAAGGCCTGAGGCCAAGGAGTGCAGAGCCAGCCCAGGCCTGTGTACATGTATGTGTCCCTCTATGCACACAGCTGCACCATGCAAACGCTGCCCTCAGGCCTCTTGGCCTTGCTGGGCTTGGGATTCTAAGTTTGCCCAGCAGGGAAAGGAAGTGCTGCCCCTCCTGCCAGCTTCCTTCTGCCTGAAACACCCCTTGCCTATGGCCCCTGCCTGTGTGGGCACTGGACAAGTCTGGACAGGTGATGGCCCCTGCTCAGCTGGGTTCCCTGGGGTCAGAGCAGCAGCACAGATGCCCACTCTGTGGGGCTCCTCCCATGAGAGCTGAGACTGTGCATGTCCGTTGCCAGGCCCCAGTCCTGGTGGAGCTGATGCCACCCATACCCTCTCCTTTCACCCCTGTCCTCTGTCCAGGGAACAGGAGAGAGTATGCTGGGTTTTGTTGGCATACCGCCTCAGACATGACCTGAGAGGGGCTAAAGCAGTGGTGGTGAGTCCATAGCATGTATTGTTGAAAACTCCAAAAGGTCCACCCTCACTGGGCCCCAGTGCACTCCCAGCAGTCACCTTCCTCTGCAGCCCAGTCCTTAGTAGCCAGCCCACAGTGGGGGACACAGCTGGCTGGAGCTGGTGACAGAGCAGGCTGCTGGGTGTGCTGTTGCCTGGAGGCACAAGGCTCTCACACCCACTCAGCCTGGCGTGTGTGCTGCCAGACCTGCCCAGCTGGGCACTTCGTCCCCAGGCTGGGTGACTGCAAGGCAGGGAACCCCCCAACAAGGTGGAGCCTCTATTGGGCCCTTCCCCCACTCCTCCACCACCACCTTGGGTTTCCGCCCACCTGTGTCACCTAAAACCTGATTTCCCCAGACCGGGGGCCCAGGGCACCTGGGGTCATCATGGGTCACAGCCTCTCACCTTGGCAGCAAATCCCTTTGTAAGAGACACATTCTGCACCATCAGAAAGGGTGGGCGACACGCAACTTGGCAGAATGGCCCCCATGCACCCAGCTAGGCATTGTGGGCTCACTGATGGCTGCTGCCACACAAGCGAGGCCCAGGTGTGGGCACCAGAGCCTCATGCACCCAAGGACTCATCTGGCCCTTTAGGAACAAAATTGTCACCAGAATGACCCAGTGCCCTATCAGCCTCCAGCTCTTGGCCATGGGCCTACTCAGGCAGTACAGGGCAGTCTGCACAGCCATCCACAGCCTGTCTTACCAGCCCAGCAGGCCATCTTCAAAAGTACTGTCTGCAGTGGTACCTACTCAGGTTAGTTTGGGGACTCCTGGGAGAGCCCAGGTGGCCTGGCCCTGCCCTGTCCTTAGAGAGCAGCCTGGGCAGTGGACACCCAGGAAAGGACCCAGTTCAGCTCCAACAGCAGCAAGCAGGCCCAGGTGCCACTCAGGCTTCCCACCCTGAAGGGCTTCCCTGCTGCGGTGGTGAAACAAGCTGCCCCCAATGCCCACCAGCACTGCTTGGCATCAGGCAGACCCAGACAGGAGGCAGAGGCAGTAGGCAGTGTGAAGTTTGGCCTGGCCTGTGTGGCTTGTGCTGTCCTGTCCCCCCCTCCCCGATCCCCAAGCCTGACCCTTGTTAGTGGCTGAGCTCCTTGGGGCTTCCAGGGCTTGACTTCTGACACAACTGGGGCTTGGTATTCCAGGACACGACAGGCCTGGGCAGCTGCCCCCACACCCTCCCAAGGGCCAGGCCTTGTTAGCACCTGTCGCACAGCTGCATCCTCAGGCTGTGCCAGGCCCCTCTGCAGCCACTGCTTGGCCCTCACTTCTGCAACCCTGATCCCAGGGCTTGCTTGGCAAGTGCCCAAGTTCCCTCTGCCTCCATCCTGCATTTGAGCTTCCTCCACAGCCAGTTAGTGGACCCTGGATGGGAAGCTGTTGAATGCCCTTCTAATGGAGCATGACCTGGTAATTCTAGGGGCTCCAAGTGGGTTGACACAATCAGGGTGGGGCCTGCACTTCCTAGGAGAGCAGATCTGCAAATCCCTGATGTCTCACAGGGCCAGGCCTGGAAGCGCTTCCCAGAGGGACCAGAAAGGCCTGGTCCTCAGAGCAAAAGTGCCAACAGGCATGGTGCAAGGCAGCTTCAGCTGACTTCAGTGCAGTGGCCCTCAGGACACTGCCTGGGGCTTGGAGGAGGTACCCTTGGGGGGATAGGTCCCATATGACTCCACCAGTGCCACCTTTACCCGGGCAGCAGGCCCCAAGGCCACAGGCACTTGGTGGGAGTCCCGTGGGCTATTCTTCAAGGCTGACACCTGCAGTCGCCCCAGTTCATGTCCACCTTTGGGCCAGGCTGCATCAAAGGGCTGGACACAGCTGGGGATCTCAGGTCGGGAGATGCGTGTCACTCATTCCCAGACTCTTGTGCCCCAGCACTCAAGTGCTGTCCTCCTGGATAGCCTCTGGTCCTGTCACCAACCCCAGCACCAGGGGCCTGGAGACAGCTGCCCCTGCCTGCCATCTCACCCTGTCCTGCAGCTGGGCAGGGAGCCTCAGCCCCTCACCTAGGCTCTGGGTAGCTTAGGAACATGGGTCAGTTCTGCAGAGCAGGTGGTGGAAGGTCTCTGATGGCTGCAGGGCCAATGGGGAGTCTTATGCCTTAGGGCCTAGGTGTCATCCTCCACTGCCCGTGCTTCATAGGGCAGTGG
>PVLA01003318.1:39741-87018 GCA_004027455.1 Hydrochoerus hydrochaeris
CCACAGGCCTCGCATGGTGTGGGATGGCCAGGCCGCAGAGCATTTTTTTGAATACAAGAAGTGAGTAGGGTGTGCACCATCACCAGTGTGGGGGGTGGGGGTGGGGTTTCTGGGGGGAGGGGGCAGGCCCAGACACAGATCCTAGCTGGTGGGGGGAAAGCACCAAAACCAGAAGGTGGACAGTCCCCCTTGTACTGCAGGAGCCGCGGCGGGAGGCACCTGGTCTTCTACCCAACGCTAAAGGTAGTGCCCTGTGCAGCAAGGGGTGGGCTGGGGGTGTGGTTTGGGGCCCCAGGGGGTAGTTTGCAGTCAGTCCCTCAGGGCATGAGCAATGGGGGGGAGGCGTTTTCTGGACACCATGGTCAGGGGAGGAACAGCCAGGCAGGTACCCACATGTCTGTCGGTGCCCATAGTCCCTGCAGGTGCGTCTGGAGCTAGCCAAGGAGCTGGGCGTTGGAGTCTCCATCTGGGAGCTGGGCCAGGGTCTGGACTACTTCTATGACCTCCTCTAGGCTGTGCCACCAAATGGATGCAGACTGTTGGCAGCTATGCAGCAGCTGAGTGTATGAAATACAGACTTCATTGTGTGCTGTGATGTCTGCTGTGGTCCTAGGGAGCTGTGCTCATGCAGGGAGTGCTATCCTGACCCCTCACATGGTCTACCCCATGGCTCACCCCCCAGGCGTTGGCCCTGCCCAGCTCTGCTGTGACCAGTGCAGATGTAGGGAGGGCAGTGACAGGCCACATTGGGATGGGCGTCATGAGCAGGTACCAGGGGCTGTGCCCACCCCACCTGCCTGGCCCCTCACTTTAGTAGTCAGTCCCTGGTCCTGCTAGCTCAAGTGGATGGATCTTGGTCTCCCTCCCTGCACTGCCTTATGCACTCCTCTCTTGCTCTGAGCCATGTAGCTGGGGGATCCTGAGGGGCAGATTAGGGAGCCGGCCTCACTTGGACAAGCTGACAGCTGGTCTCTTTGCCCCCGTCAAGCTACCACTGGCTGTATCCTACCCTGACCAAAAGGGGACCCTGTAGCCATCACTCAAGTCAGTTGTAGACAAGCTGGGACCTTGGGGTGGTGGCTCAGAGCACCATGGGGTAGGTAGGCTGTGTTCATAGGAGTTTGGGCTGGGCCAGACAGGACGACCGGCGCAGGGACGGCACTCCAGCCCCACCTTACCTGGTGAGTTATGCGGTATGTGGTGGCAGCTGGATGGGGGCTGAGCCCCACACTGGCCTCAAGGGAGCCTGTAGCACCTACACCCCCATGTACTTGGCTGGTGCCAGAAGTAGCCCCCAGCTCTGAGGGGATGGGGCAGCCAGTATCATGGCCCCAGCCAGTGAGCCCATGAGTGGGGAGTGAGGTTGCTGCCCAGTTCCAGTTGTGAACTAGCAAGGTCAGGGATGTCAAGAGCTGACAAGGATGGCATGGTCAGCCCAGATGCCTGTGGCATGAACCAGGAGCCATCAGGCCAGCAGCTCCAGAGCCAGAAACTGACCTATGCCCATTTGGGGGTGGGCAGGGAGGGCCCTTCTCTCAAGCCACCTTAGCTTTGTTCCTGGTGTCTCCCCACCCACGTGACTTGCTTGGCACAAGCTACATCCACACTGCTGACTCCGTGGGTTCCTGAGGACATAGAACATGAGACTTGTGCCCAGAGCCAGGGTCTATTCCTCCCTCTGGTGCTGGGCAGCTGTGTCCCACAGTGACAGGAGTGGGTGAGACCCCAGAGACCGCGCATGGAGGTAGTGGTGCCATCTGGAGACCTGTGTACCCCCACCCGAGCCCCAGTCACCACTCAGCCCCCCTTGGCATGTGGCCCCGTGTGGTCTGAGGCACATGGACCCTCACCTATGACAAAGGCACTGCTTCCACAGACTAAGGAAGAGGGTGGGAGTGAAGGTGCCAGCAGAAGGAGCAGGGTAGGTGCCCCAGGCCCCGACATGAGCGAGTAGGGGTGGCTGGCATGGAGCTGTGAGATGGTGCTGCTCAAGCACTTTATTAAATGCACCTGGAGCCGCGGCTCCTCTCGGAATGTGATGACAGCCTGGCCCGTGAGCACCAGGACCAGTAGGCTCAGGCAGTGAGATTGGCCCTGTGTCCCTGTGCTGGAGGGCACATGGGTCTAAAACGCTCGAAGCACTTCTGTCCCCAGTCGACCCCTCCATCTGGTCCCGAGACTCCACAGCTGCCTGCGCTGAGGTGCCAGCACCTGCCACACCCGCCACACCCAGCAGAGCATCAAGTCCTGGCCGGGATCGGGGGCTTGGCTGTGGCATCCCCTGCTGGGTGGCACCCAGTGGCCTAGGCACAGTAGGTGTCTGCCTTTACCACCTGGCAGTACATGGTCATGGCGAAGGTCAGGCCCAGAATCTGTGGGGATAGGAAGGGCTGGGCAGGGATGTTTCAGGGCACCTGTGGGTGTCCCCACCCACCACAGGCCTGGGCCCCCAAGGCTCCCCACCATTCCAAAGGCTGTGTCCTCTGCCCCTGCCACACCCACCTGCCCTGGCTGTGACCCGAGTGTCAGGACTGACCTACTTGGCCTGGGTCCTCCCTGGTGCTGGGGAGAACAGGATGCATGCACTGAGGCCAGGCTGCCCCCAGCCCTCCCCAAGGTCGTGAGGCTCTGCAGCTGGGGGTGCTGGAGGTCTCCATCTCTCCCAGCCTGTGCTCACCCTACCCTGTCACAAGGGTGTCTCTGGACCTGAGCACCACACACCTGTACCAGTGCCGTGCACAGCCCGAAGACACCCACAGCCAGCAGGTTCTCCTGGAGCCAGGCCTTCACCGTCTCGTAGCAGGGCTGCAGGGAAGCAAGCTCAGTAGCTGCTCGCCCCCCATCCCTGGAACCCCTACTGGGTGATACTCACCGCCTTCCACCAGGTGCCAGGTGCGTGCAGCCCGCAGCCGTCACTGAACTCCAGACAGCAGGAGTCCGGCACACGTGTGGCATTGTATACCTCGAACCAGTCGGTGTAGTTGGAGACACCACAGCAGCGGAACTGGGGAAAGGAGGGCCAGCTGAGGCAGGAGAGCGGGGACAGCCTCGACTCTGCCCCAGGGCGCCCACTGCCTCACATCGGTCTGGATGATGCTCCAGGCGTTGGTGAGCCCCACATTGCCTGGCGTGCCGTACAGATGCAGGCCCTTCTTCAGGTCTTCCTGGGCATACCTGTCAATCTGGGGGTGCGGTGGGGACAGCAGGGTAGGTGGCTACCTCCACCCGAGATTCCAAAGCCCTCCTGCTCCCCAGTCAGTCCTGGCATCACCGCTGCTGAGGGTACCCCCTTGTGCACTCAGAAGCCTGTAGGAGTTAGGGCAGCCCCCAGGCCGGGGAAGGGACCCTGAGGTGCAGGTCATGGTTGGACCAGATTCACCTGCACACATCTGGGGACTCAAACTCCCCAGGGAAGCAGCTGGCTCCAAAGCCAGGCAGGGGTGTGGCCACCTGGAGCAGCCTGCCATGCCCCAGGACACGAAGGGTCTGCAAAGCTACAGTGCACGGTGCGCTGGAGCTTGAGCACCCGCCTGTGTCAGCTAGCCTGTCCCGTGGAAACAGATGTCGAGTAAAGGGCAGGTGGAAGGCTCTACTCTCAAAACTGCTCAGAGGGTGGCCACAGCCATTGTCCCCTCCTTGGGAGCCAGGCCTCCAAGGGGCTGCTGTCCACCTGCCCTGTCCCCACCCAGGCCATGTGCCCTGTCCAAACCTTGTCTGTGTAGGCAAAGAAGAGCACGGCGATGGTGGTCTCCAGCAGGAGCACCAGCAGCAGCAGCACGAAGAACTGTGGGAGGTGGGGCCGGCTTCAGGGACCACCAGCGCACCGGGCACCCCATACCCTCAGGCATCCCCAGTGCACACAGGTAGAGCCCTAGCCCCCACCCCCACCCCGCGTGGCCACACTTACAGTGAGCAGCAGGCACTTGTTCTCCTTGAGGGCCCCAATACACCCCACGAAGCCAATGGCCATGACAAAGGTGCCTGTGACGATGAGCAGGTTGGCGGCCGACAGGGACGGGAAGGAGGACGACAGGGTGGCAAAGTTGCCCTGCGTGGCGGCCAGCCAGATGCCGACACCCAGAACGCCACAGCCTCCCAGCTAGGACAGAAGCACCAGTGGGGGGACAGATAGGACAGGGTGAGGTACTCTGCAGGCCTGGGGGAAGGAGAGGCTTTCCCAACCCAGCACTGCCCCAACCCTACACAGGAAGTGGTGGTGGTTGCTGCCCCAAGCTGGCTGACTGGAAGCTCATAGAGAGCTGGGGAGCAGACCGAACACTGTCCAAGGCAGGCTGGCTAGGAGATACCTCCCTGGCATCTCAGCCTCCCAGTGACCAGAACTCCCTCCACTGGTCCCCAGGAGGCCCTGCCCCAGCTCCCACTGCCAGCCAACACCTATGCCTGATGTTTACACACAGCACTTCCCCAACGCTGCAGGCCTGGGGCCCCAGGGAGCTGCTAAGTCCTGCCTGAGGCTGCTCTCAGGGCTTGCCAGGCCCTCCACCTCAGAAGCCTGGCCACCAGGCTGGCTAGTATGACCTTAATGCACTCATCTGGTATGGCTCTGAATGGAAAGCCTGGGGGTCCTCCCCAGGAGTGGGACACACAGTGCCAGGTGACACCCTCACTGGAGGGTTTTTCCTCAAGACCCCAAGGCTGGCAGGGCTCTGCTGGCTCTACACAGACCCTTTAGCAGGCCCAGCCCTGCCTTGGCCTGAACCTCACAGGGGACCCACAGGGACAGCATGTCACGGTGCTGAGCAGGTGGGGTGGATGGAGGCTGGAGCCCCCCTTAGTGTTCACGATGTCATCACTCTTATCAGGGAGCACAGGAGCCTGGCCAGTGCTAGCTCTGTCCACACAGCCATTCTGGGCACTGTCGGGGCCTTGGAGCCCTCAGATGAAGTGTCACCGACCCCTGGGCTGATGCACAGCCTCAGGTCTGCCAGGACCCATGGGGTGACAGACGGGGCGGGGGGGTATCCCACAGGTCACCAGGGACTATGTATAAGTGGCACCAAGTGAAGCAACAATCAACTTGCCCAGCTGCCATGCAAGTACTGCATCAGGAAGGAAGAAGGGCAGGCAGGGTCCCCAGCCCGCTATACCTGTGCATGGGAAGACTGACTAGACATCACGGACTCAGGCAGCCCTGGATGACACTCACCCAGCCCACCACACCTCAGGTGGTGATGTCTGAGCAGAGGAAAAGGGGCTGGCAAAACAGGAAAAATCACTAAAACCCAGAATGCTTGCACAGTCGGCTTCTGCCTGCCAAGGACGGCTGGTGGCTCTGTCAGCAGGAAAGACAGCTGCTGTTGCGCCCTGGCCTCTTGGGACCCAGGGGGCACTGGGAGGACACTGCTATTATATAGCAGCTGGCACCTGTTGGGGAGGGGGGCTCTACTGGGGAGGAGGGAAAGGGACCCTCACCTCTACCCTCCATGAAGGCTCCAAACAGCAGGAAGCCAACCACTATGGTCACTGCACTGCATGGGCAACACCAGCTTGCGCCCTCCCTCCAGGGCACCTCACCCCCCTGCAGTGTCACACACTGGTGTACCTCCCCCCAGCCCTGTCCTTGCCCCCACACAGTGCTCCTTCCCATGCCACACGGGGGCATGTAATAAAATGCATGTTCGTGAGGAGTAAAATTGCCATACCTGTAATTCTGAAAATGTGTGCAGAGCTTTTAAAACATTTTGGCAGGAAAATTACAATCTGAGTGCTGAAGAAATGGACTCACTAGACTTGGATCCACAGGCCAACTCCTGGGCTGGAGCAGAGTCTGCCAGGTCAGATGTGGGAGCCTAGCCCCCACCTAGCAGTATCCCCCTGTACCTAAGCCCCAGAGGAGCCCCTTTGTGCCTTCCTTATGCTGCACCCCTGGCCAGGCCAAAGCTGGGCATGGGCACAGACAACTGGAGAGGGGCCCTGGCCCCTGCCATACTGTCCCAGCCCTCACAGCATCTGGCTAACGTCAGCCCAGAGCATCTGGCCTGGGCACAGCCCAGCTGCCACCTGCCCACCCTAGACTTACACAGTGCCCAGACCCTGCTCAGGATGGGAAGGCTTGTGACAGCTCTAAAGGGCTCAGCAGGGTCACCCCAGCACCCGTCCAGCCCTGGCATAAGATGGGTGCCCAGGCCTCCGCCTCTCCCGTGTGCTTCTGGTCAGCCTGAGGCTGGGTATCGGATCCAGTGCCTCCTCCAGCCTACTGGGACAAATGCCCACCACCCCTCCAGCCATACAGCTCAAGGTGGCAGATGGCCTGGCAGCCAGTCACATTTCTGGAGTGGGGTGAGGGCTAGGTCCCCACAGGGCCGAGGCCATGTCCAGAAGCCACTCTCTGCCAGGTGGGCAGAGAGGCTGCTTACCCAGGAGGAATGTGCCTGTCTGCCCTTGAGGCCACCTGAACCCTGGCCAGTCATTCTCACTGGTCTATCAGGCCACTGAGTCCCCCACACAGTCAGGACAGTGGGCCACTTCCCTGCCATCCTCACCATAGCCGCTGCCACCGGCAGCAGGGGGAAGCTCCCCAAGTGTCCGGCTTTGCTCTATCCCTCCCGCACAAGGCTGAGGGCTGCTGTCCCACAGGCATCAGCTCCTCTCCTCAGAAGTGAAAAAGCCCAGGCCACAGGGCCTGCCTACAGCTCCCATCAGCTTTAGACAGGCCTGAGATGCAGTGCCTTCCTTTGAGAGATGGTGTGGGCGCTGAGGCTGCCACCATGACATCCCATGGCCTATTTCCTCCCAGCATGGGGGAGGTGACAGGTGTAGGACCCTGACACAGGTCCTGCTGCCTGGAGTCCAGCATGGCTGGCATGGGCTGTGGAACAGGAGCTGGGGGACCTCCACACCTGTTTACCCCAAAGATGAGATACTGAGGCCCAGGGAAAGGAAGGGTTCCCTCTCCAGTGACCCTCAGTGTCCAGGTGGCAGAAGGGAGCTGGCAGGCAGGGCTGCCCCACCAGGCCCAGCCACCACTGTGGGGAGCAGCTGGGGCTGCTCTGAGATCCCGGGCTGGGGCAACACACCTTGGCAGCCACAGCTACCTCCTGGGCAGTCAGGCTATGCACCCAAGCCCAGACCAGCAGTGGCCATAGTGCAGCCAGAGATGGTCTCACCAGGGTTGCTTGGGCAGGGGCTGGGTAGGAGTGGGGTGGGGAAGCAGGGCTCAGCCAACTCCCTCGGCCCTGGGGACCTGGACCTGCATTGTGGGAAGAGCTCTGCTGGCAGTAAGCCAGCTGATGAGGCAGCCATGAAGCCTGACTTGGGTCCCTGGGGCTACACAGCCCCTGCCCCCCCCCCCGTGATGACAGAGCTGCCAGAAGACCCCCCCAGCCCACCCAGCGACCCTAGCCTCAGCAGAAGGCTGGCCAGAGCTGAGCTGTCACCCAGCAGGTGCCACCTACTGCAGAGGGCAGGTGCCACACGGGACTCCAGCTGCTTGGGGAGCTCCAAGGGAAGACTGAAGCCACGGTAGGGCCCCGTGGGCCTGGTCCGAGTGAGCACAAGGACAGAAGCATCAGATAGTTCCCAAGGAATGGGGGCTTGCTGCTTATCCACCCCTTCACCAGCCAGAGGGGTTCAGTTCAGGATAGCACTAGGACAAGGTAAGATGAGCATCACAGCCACCAGACCCATGCCACTCCTCCAAGGGGCTTCAGCCCCTGCCTCAGACCTGCTGGGCACCTGCTGCTGGCTGGACATCAATGGCGGGTGTCATGCATGGATAGTAAAGGGACTGTTTTCTAGCCCAGATGTCCCTGCAGGCCGTGGGCTCATCCTCTCCAGGGGCAGCAGGCAGTGAGGCCTGGAGCCCCACCTGGGCCCATATAGGCTGGGCTGCTCTCAGGCAGAGACACCCCACCCCGCCCCGGGACCCCTTGCCATCCCCTTGCAGGTGCCATCTGGTCAGGGAGGAGGAGAAGAGGTGTGGCAGGTGCCTGGTGACCCCACAATGCCAGCCAAGGTCGCCTACCCCACACCTCACCTGCCACCCACCCTCTAAGCTGGCACCTGCGTCCCTCAGCTCTGGTCATGCTGTCCCTGTAAGCTCCGGGCCTGTTCCCCTGTCACACTGTCACCTGCAGCATCCCCTGTCCCATTGCACTGCCTGGGACACTCCACTGAGCTGAATGGGTGCTGGACAATACTGTGCTGGTGCCCATGAAGCTGCCCAGTACCTAGCAGAGCCCACCACACCTGCCCTGCTGCCCTAGCCTCCGCTCAGTCCTCCCGTGATCCTCTCAAAGGGGACAAGCCCTGGGGTCAACCCCTCCTACAGGGGACCTGGAGAGAGGCCTTCTCAGGTCACACCCATAGGCAGCCAAGCTGTGACCCCTCAGCCCAGTGACCCCACCCCCAGCACAACCAAGACCTGGCAAGAAGAGAAGGCAAGAGAAGGAACCTAGTCTTCAGCAGACCTGGCCTTAACGACACCCGGCACGAATCAGCCACGCCCCTCACCCCACCTCGGGAGGAAACAGCAGGCTCTGGAGCGGCAGAGTCCCTGCAATGACCTTGGCTGTTTCTCCCCAAGCCTCCACCAGCGAAGCCCCAGGCCCAGACCCGGCCCCAGAGGCCTCCTCCCTGTCCAGGCCTAGCTGACCCAGAAGCAGCGCTGTGAGGCGACAACTCGGCCCCATCTAGGTGGGAAGGAGCAGCCCTCCGCTTGGTGCGAGTCCCACCTGGGACGCCCTCAACCCACCCCCCGCCACACACACACACTGGAGCGCGGGTCTGAGCAAACCCCACGGCACCTGGCCAAAACCTGGGGCGCTATGTGGCGGCAGGGGGGCCGGGAAAGCCAAGCACCTCCCCAGCTCATCGCTACCTGTGCGGGCCACCCTCGGCCGCGGGACGACGCCTCCGCGACTCCCCACCGAGTCAAGGGAATGCAGTGGGGGGCTGGGGACGGAGCGCCCGTGGGGAGGAGGCAGGAGATGCGGGGGCCTAGGCGGCGACACCCCTCCCCGCACAGCGCACGTGCGCGCCACTCACCCAGAAGAGCAGGTTGAAGGCGAACATGAGGTACTTGACGCCCTGCAGGCAGCCGCGCGCCATGCTGCAGCGCTTCAGCTCTAGGAGGAAGATGAAGGACAGGTCCAGGTAGAAGACCACATACTTGCTGCCCCGGGGCGCCGAGTAGCGTGCCTGGGCCGCCCGAGGTCCGGACCCCGCGTGCAGCCCGAAAAAGGCGCCGCCCGCGTCCGCGCGTCCACGCGGGCTACTGCCGCGCCGGAACGGGCCCGGGCCCTTGCCCTCAGGCGACGGGCTGCGCCGGTACGCGGACTCGTCCGTGCTCGAGCGGCGCATGGCGCGAGGCCGGGCGGTCACCGCCGCGCGCCTGCCGGCCCAGGACGCCCCATGCCCGCCCGGCCGCACGCGCCCCCGGCCGGTTCCGCCCGGCCCGGCCCCGCGGTGCAACGGGGACGCGGCGCGCTCGGACCGGCACCGGCCCGCTTCCCTGCGCCCCGCGCCGCCGTCCAATCCCGCGCCGCCCCGCCCCTCCAGCCAACCAATCGCAGCGAGGCCGGCCCCGCCCCTGCGCCTCGCCACTGAGACCCTGCAGCTCTGCCTGAACACACAGCCCGCGACCCCACCACACCGAAGCGCAGAGCAAAGTCAGTGGCGACCCTACTGCTACGGCTGGCAACTTGGGGCGGCTCCGGCCTCTGGCGTCTGGGGAGCCCAGGGTGCCCGGGAGGGAGTGGTGGTGTTCGGACACACGAGCCATAAGGGATCCCAAGGAACTCCCGACGGCTGTGGAGGCGCAGGGTACTCACGTGGCCCGTTCGGTCTCCCAGGGGCGGGGTGAAGCGCCAGCTTCACAAGCCGCCACACAGTGACTGCCGTTTCAGACTGGTGGAACCATTTTCAGATGTCCGAAATTTCCGAATAAGAGGTCCCAAATTTCATCTGCACCCACCCCTCAGCCTGAAAGACTATATGCACTGTGGGTGCACGTATACCAACTCATCACGCCTGCAAGCAAAGGTGGGACAGACGTCCCGGGCTGGGCCCTACATACAGCTCCCCCAAGGGCGCAGCCAGGACACCTCACTACCGCTCCTTCCCCGAGAGTAAGCAGTCAGCATGGAGCCAAGGCGCCCGTTGACCTGCTGCCTGGAGCACTGGAATGGGAGCTGTGGGCCTGGGGCAAAACCACAGCTGCCAGGGACACGCCAGGCCGTGCCCGCTCCGGACCGATGCCCACCTACGGCCAGTCCGGAGGGAAGGAGGTGTGGCCGGGCTGGCCGGCTCCGGAGGCCTCGGGAAGGGCCAGAACCAGCGGTCAGTGTCTGGGAGGGGCACTGGGAAGTACCAACTGGTCTCCCCCAACACACACTGATGGACGCGGGCTCCGGACGCCAGCCCTCTTCTGCCCTCTGCGGGATTGGTGGGGAACTGCAGCCCGGGCCCTAAGGCCGACTCCAGGGTTCCAATCCTTGGGTGGGGGGCAGCAGAGGCTTCCCAAGGTCTCCCACCTGTTGCTCCCATTAGGAAACAGGGACAGGAAAGGGACAGAGCTGGAACTGTGCAGCAGAAGCCTGGCAGGGGAGCAGAGAGCCCTACCTACAGACCACCAGGAAGTAGGTGGCAGCAGATAAACCCACCAGAACCTTGGGGCCCTCCAGCAGCCTCTGGCCCAACTCAACTGCCCCATGTCCACGCAGAGCATGGACACAGGCCCGATCCAAGGCCAAGTGTGCAGGCCAGCACAAGCATCTAAACACTACCACAGCACCACACCACACATGCTGACCTGCTTGCATGGAGCACCAGTAGGCCACCCCAAGCTGGCCCTGCAGCCCACAGCCAGCCCAACTCACCATGGAACTGCTAGACTCCAGGCTGCCCATCTGGCCCCACAAAGGCCAACTATGGGTGTGGGGGCAGGGAGCAGGGGCTGCAAGGTGAGAGTAGGTCCTGCTACCCAGGCCGCAGCCCCAAGCCCCACCTCTCCACGCCCCATGTGGCCAGACCAGAAGGGAAGTCACAGTGGTGGACAGTGCCAAGAGGTCCCTGAGTGCCAAGGCCAAGGGTAAGCAGTCGGGAGCCTGGCTGGGTTCCTGCCCTAAGTCTATGGCCCAGGGTACCCACCCTGTGCCCCTCCCTTGCACACCACCTCCATGGGCAGAGGAGACCAACTTGGCATCTTCAGGGCCCATGGACCAAGCAGCTGAGGACATCCAGGTCCACAGGGAGGCCACAGGCTGGGCAAGGGTCCCTGGCATCAGTGCCTACAGTGGGACTGTCAGCCCCAGGGACTGTCCCTAAAGCCCAGCCTTCTCCCACAGGGCCCCCTCAGGAGACAGGCTCAGACACTGTCTGTCCCAGCACCCAAGAAGTGTCCACAGGCAGACAGGCAGGCAGCCATGGGGCCAGGACAGGCCCGTCACACCCTACCCAGCCAGGCAGGACATTCCTGGATAAGCCCAGGCCAGCAGTGGGGCACTGGAGAATGGTCAGCACATGGCACCTTGTGCCCTGCAGGAGAGACTGCAGAATGCAGGCCATCATGATACTACAGAAAGGCTCATAGGGACTAAAGGCCAGGGCTCAGGAAGCCCTACCCCTGGGCTGGCCTGGGCTGTGCCATACAATGCGGCCAGACTCGCAGCCAGTGGCCCAGTCTGGCAACTTCCTCAAACCCCAAGCACATGCACATTCTTGGAACACTGTGCTTGGACATGTGCTCACATACAGCCATGGGGACACAGTGCAGGACACTGGCTGCACACCCAGGGGCCCACAGTTAGCACTGCCCACTTCTCTGACGGCACCCAACCCTCCTCAGCTCTGAGCAGACAGTTGCCTCTCAGAGGCACTCCCCACCCCTGGCCAGCCAACAGTGTCCCAGGAGGCACACCCATCTACCACCAAGGCCCCAAACAAGGACACGGAGTCGGGGTGTGAGCAGCAAGGAGACCCGGGCACCCTCCTGACCAGACCCACAGCACCAGGGCAGGCCACACTGGCACCTAGGCAGAGCTGGCTCTGAGAGGGCAGGGAAGGTAAAGACAGGCTTCAGTCCATTGTCCTGCTGCACATCCTGCCCTGCTGGCCCTGGGTGTCCACCTCACCCCACCCCAGGGCAGGGGCACAGCAAATACCAGCCAAGGAGCCAGCAACACACAGGGAGTGCAGCTCACACAGCCTGGATAGGGCCATCTGCCCTGCCTAACCCAGGGAGGACAGGAAGGGGGACCCCCCCCCAAGCAATTAGTGGATCCTCTCTCCCTCTGGGCCCTCCTGAGCCTGGCTCAGCACCTCTCCCACTTCCTCAGGCAGCCTTCTGCTGGCAGAGCTTCGCTCCAGGCCCCTCCATGGGTCAGCAGGGCAGACCCATCCCGAGTGCCTCTGATCTGTGCACGCCCCAGCTCCCAAAGAGCCCTGTGCACAGCGTTCACACGTGTGGCAGTTTGCAGACAGCAGTGGATGCTTCCAGGTGAACACGCCCATCCTGGCCAGCCAGAGGGTGTAGATGTGGGGCCACGACTGAGGTCCTCACAAGGAAGGGCACTGCTCCCACCAGAGCACTACAGATGGGAAAACTAAGGCTGTGACCCAAAACCAGAGTGTGAAGTCTGCTGCATCCCAGCCCAGGGCCCTGCCCTGCCCTGCCCTCCCTGCAGCTGCCTGCTTCCAGGGCAACACCCGGGCAAGAGGGGCTCAGTGGCCAGAACTTCAGTGGTGAGTTTCCCCTGGTCCCCCACAGGAACTAGAGCGGGCAGGTGGCGACCGCATGTGGGCACGCGCCCCCTCCTCATGCCGCAGCCCTTCTCCTGGGAGCAGCGCCCACTGGCCCCAGGGCCCCGCAGAAGGACCGACCTCAAGGCCTACACCCCAGCTGCCTCCCCTGCCACTGCTGCACCTCAGGAACGTCCCCAACCCCAACCTGGTCTGGTACCAGACACCCACAGAAGTGGCTGCGCCAGCCAGGGCGCAGGCAGGGGTAGCCGGGACCCTCAAGCCTACCCAGGTCTGAGTGTTAACGGCACTCCCACCGCAGCCCAGGAGCAGCACGCGGCTGGCTGGACTGGGAATCGAGAGCCCGGAGGGAGGGGTCGGGGAGGGACAGAGGGTCCGGCCCGCCCCCTCGGCTCACACTCGGAATTCCAGGAATGTCCCTCAGCCAGGCCCCGCTTCCCGGCTCTCCCAGCGTAAACAACTCGTCCAGGCGGGAGGCAGGGTGGTCAGGCCCGGCCGCCAGGTCCCCCGAGTCCCGACCCATCCCCAGCTGACCCCAGACGCCCTCCCCGTACCCTCACCTTGCTGCGCAGCCGAGTCTGACCCGCCGCTCCCGGCCCTGCTGACCCTCCGCCCAGGCAGGATGTGCGTCCACTCGGCCTGGGGCGCGGAGAAGGGAAGTGGCCTCTGCGCGTGGCTCCGCACGTGCCCCGCAGTGGGGGGTGACAGAGCCGCGGGGGCGGGCGTATGAACTTCATGCCCCCACCAACGCCGAGTTCTGCGTCTCCCCAGGACCGATAGCAGCGCCCCGGCCCGTGACCCGAGCGCCTCTTGCCCTTTCCGGCTCTCCCTTAACCCCCTGTTAGCACCTTGTCCCCCAGGTCCTGGGCGGCCTGTCCCCTCGGAGGCAGGCGGTCCTGTCGCCCCCAGCGGTCCTGCGGACACAGCCTCCGGAACAAGACCAGGTTCCCTGCGATTCTGCCAAGGGCGCCTCCTCCGCGCCGCCGGCCCAGACCACCCACCTTGCCGAGGCGCGAGTCGGTCCCGGCGTCCGGCTCCCCTACCCGCGCCCTTCCAGCCCTCGCCCGGGAAGGGCGGCCGGAAAGCCGCCGTCGGGTCCCGGTCACTGCGGCTGACGTCCAGCGGCGGCCCAGGGGTGCTCCAGATTGGCGGCCGGGTCCCTGAGAGCCGCGGGCAGGGCTCGAGTCTGGGACCCCTCTGCCACGGCCGCGCGACCCAGGCAGCCCCCCACCCCGTCCTTGCCACTTGTTGCCGCCGCTCAGCTGGCGTCGCGCACTGGGGCCTCGAACTCGTGCACTCGTCTCGCTCTGTTGGCTCGCCCCACGGGGCCCCCGTCCGCCAGAGCCGTACCTGCGCGCGCAACCTCCTGCTGGGTCGGGCTCCAGCGGCTAAACTGTCAGTCAAGCGAGCACGAGAAACGCGAACGGGCGCTAAAGCCTTTGTGTCTCGCTCGGGCGCCGTAGCACCGGAACATACCACCTCGACGGACGGGGGTACTCCTTGTGTTCCTTCCGCGGATGTGTGGGCCCCGAGGCCGCTAGTGTGCACGGGATAGACTCATCGCGGCGGGGGCGAGACAGCAGCGGAGGTAGGGCGGGCCCAAGCCGGAGCCGGGGCTGGCAGAGATCGGCCGGACTGCCGTAGGGACGGGTCCAGCCCTCGCCAAGTGGGCGCGCCCGGAGCGAGACCTGCGGCACACCTGCCGTCCCCGCCAGTAGTCGCCATGATCATCCCTGTTCGTTGCTTTACTTGCGGGAAGATCGTCGGCAACAAGTGGGAGGCGTACTTGGGACTGCTGCAAGCCGAGTATACTGAGGGGTGAGACGCCGGGTCTGCTGGGCGCGGGTTGGCAGTGCTAGGATCGCGGGGCAGGGGTCCCGACGGCTGCCCCAGGGTCGCGGGTCTCGGGGATGGGATGGGGGTGAGGGTGGTCCTGACTGTAGAGCCGGAATTTTGAACATAGTGGTCCCGACAGCGGGATTGAGATTGTGGGATGGAAGTCCTGATGGCAGGGCGGGGGTCGTGGGGCGGGGCTCCGTGGCAGAGCTGGGGCGGTGGGATGCAGGTCTCGACCTTGGGGCCAAGGTCCTGATCACAGGGTGGGAGGTCGTACAGAGAGGAGCAGTTACCAAGATTTTCACGCCCTGGATCTCAAGCCCAGCTCCTCTCTACTCTCTGAGAAGGTTGCTCTCTACAGTTTGGGGAGATGTGGGCATTTAGCACCAATATCTTGGAGCCTTTTGAGTAACCTACAGGATCACAAGCAACTTCCTCATCTCCAGCAAAACATGCCGCTTACCCGCTCCCTGTTCTATAGTCTACTTACTGTCTGTGCTCCCTAACCCACCTCATATCCTTAAGCCCTGATCCTCTAAGATGCAGGACAGACTTTCCACCTAGGCGTTATCATGGCTCTTTTTAGCAACTACTGATATAGGGAAATGAAACTCCCAACCTACTAGATGTCCGGTACGAGTTCGTGTTCTCTAAAATCGAAGAGTGAATTCTAGTAACAGTGGAGGTTAAGAACAGAATATATTTATTGAGAGAAAGAAAGCTTGTGTCTGGCAAAGAGACAAGGGTTCCCAAGTGGGTTGCCAAAGGCTCTGTGTTTTCTAGAGACTTTTATAAAGTAAAACCACAAGGTGAGATGGGTCTAAGGTGGGGAAAACTGGGAACCCACAAGACAAAGGAGCATGAGTTGGGACAGAATTGTGGTCTAATTGTTCAGGTAATTGACCAAATCAGGGACAAATGGGGAAGTGAGGCACATAGCAAGTGACCGTGCTTAAAGAGCAATGACTTCCTGTAGGGGGATCTATCCCTGAAGGTTATCCTTAGGGTGTGGTTGCATTTGTTTTGCCTTTTGTTTTGAGAGCTGGCTCACAGCAGGAGGTATGTGTCTTCTCCTAGGTTGCAAGATATCTCCTATTCTGCACTGGCTCCTTCGAGGGCCCAGCCCTGTCTCACTGCCTGTAATATTTCTAACTCAGCTGCCTGTAACACTACCGTGCCTGACCATCCATCCCCTTTGGAGTCTGGCCTTCAGCCGCCCTCTGGACAGTTGTGTGTCTTGGTCACCTATGAAGCCCTGGCTCCTATGTGCACCCATACAATGGGAGACCCTGAGCCGAGCGGGCTTCTGAAAGGTCCAGTATGGGTATGAGTGGCTGAAGTGTTCCCAGGCCCTTCTGTGGAGATTCCATGGTCAGACACCCCCCCACCAGTCCAGCCTCCCCTTGCCCAGGTTGGCATGTCTACACATTTGAACCCAACAGTGTAGGAATTTCCTGAAGGCCTTGGGGGTGACTAGATTCTAGGAAGTTGAGGCTTCTAACTGGTTTGGGACAGGTAGAGGTGGCTCCCTGGGAAGTGGCCTTTCTACTTGATTGGGTGGGTGGGTGGGGGGCTGGGTAAAGACCCACAAGGAGTGGCTTTTCTGGCCAGGGTAAGGCCCTGTACCTACCTACTGAGGAATGCTGGGGCTGATAGAGTTCACTGTGGGAGTCCTGAGCTAGGTGGAGAGGGTTGAGAATTAGCAATTTGGTGAGGGGATAAATAAAAGTCAGGAAATCCCAAGAAAACAGCCCAGCCCTTAGTGTAGAGCCAAAAGCAGGGACAGAAGCCAGGTAAGAGCATGGGGCACAAGACTGGAGGTTGGAAGGGGGTTACACTTGAGGTTGGTGAGACTCAAGAGTTGAGAGTAAATGGAAGAGGATGCCCCCAGGGGTCAGCCCTGATCTAAGAGAGGTGGTGGGAAGGGAGGAGAAAGATGAGCAGCCAGCATCGCCTGCCAGGGCAGGCTCTAAGCCTGGGAGACTGGCACCCCCACAGTCAGCCTCACTGCGTCTCCCCTCAGGGATGCCCTGGATGCACTGGGTCTGAAACGCTATTGCTGCCGCCGCATGCTACTTGCACATGTGGACTTGATTGAGAAGCTGCTCAACTATGCACCCCTGGAGAAGTGACCACTGGATAAGATTCCTGTCCCTTGATCATGGTGGACACATGTCCTGCTGAGTTCAAGCTGAGGCATTGAAGAATGGAAGCAAAATTGGACTACAACCATGTGGGCACATAAGCTCTATGTTAGAATCCAGTAAAGGTCTTTGGAGAACTACCAAGGGTCCTTACAATCTGGCTTTGTGAGACTTCTCCTGCTCCAGTGTGTCTGTGCCCTTCATCCTACTTGAGGCTGCATGCCCCAGCTTCTCCACTTCCCCAGGCCTGGTTTTCTTTCTGCTTCCTGGTTCCATCCCTCTATTAGGAAATTGCAGCCCAGGACAGCCCAAGCCTCTGTACTGCAGTAGAACGTGCAGTAGTTAGAATCCCTAGCTATTTGGGTCCTGACCTGAAGGTCTGGGTCTGGGCCAGTCTGACCATCAATTAGCCCTTGTAGTAGGGCCTTCCACCTGGGGGCTGCCCATGATGCCTGCAGTCTACAGGGCCAGGCGAGCAGGAGTGGATGCTGTCCTCAGTCCCCAGGATAACCACTGTCCATAAGGGCAGGGGCTACACAAGCCTCCCCACCCCAGCAGGCCCTGGTATCCTCCAGTTTACGTGGGCTGATGCCCTGCCCCAGCCTTCACCTCCTGTGTCCCCAGAGGTGGCCACAAGGATCGCTGGTCTCAGGTGGTTCTGAAGGACCTCTGTTCCCTCCCCCAAGAAAATTCCACCTTTAAGAAGTATGTTCCTCTGCCCTGCTTCTTGGGCTTCCCTGCCTGTGAGCTCACTGGACGCTAAGCAGGTGGGTTCTGCTTATGCTGCCAAATGTGATAGACCCTTGGGACACTACCATCTGTCCCCCAAAGGTAGCTAATCAACCCAACTGTTGCAACAAATGTTTATTGAGCTCTTGTTATTTAGGAACAACTGTGGGCATGTGAGCAACAGCAAGAGGGCAAATCAGATCCCCTGCCCCCACAGGGACACTATTGGGGAGACAGTGCAGTGACATGTGTCAGTGCAGATAACATGACGTTATAAGACATAGGATCAAACAACAAAATCAAGTGGGGAAACAGGCAGAGTTCTAGCCATTAGGGAGCATAGCCTCATGGGGAAGCCAGAGGCTGTCCCCAGGTGAAGCAAAAGCACAAAGCTCTGTGAGCAAGGCAGGCACAGGAGATGGCCCCGTCCTGCCTCTGAATGCCACGCAGTACCCGCAGCCCCATATCAGAGGAGGTGGGGGGGGGCACCTGATTGTCAGAGCCCAGCCCCCCTCCGGCTGGCCAGGCCTGGGTCCTGAGTCCCCAGACACAGGGACACTGGCCACCAGGGGCGGAGCTGTGGTGGGAATGGCCTCAGGTCTTCCATGTATTGTGAAAGGCACACAGCCATCTCCAGGACTCGGTGAGAGGAGCACAGGCACACACAAGCTGTCACCCTGGCATCAGCAGTCTCAGTTCAGTAGTCAGACATGGTGGCAGGTGGGCCAGACCCAGGGGCTCAGTAGTGCTCCAGCTTGAGGCTCTGATACAAGCAGCAGGTGAAGATCATGCCAAAGACCTATGCACAGTCAGGTGGGCCTGAGTGGGCGCCTCAGGGCTGCCAGCCACCCACTCCCTCCAGCCCCAGCCCTGCCCCCTGCCCACACCTGAACGCAGGCAATGCCGATGCCCACAGCCCCAATGACCCTCAGGTGGTCCTGGATGAACGTTTCCAGCTTGGTGATACAGCCACCCTGGCAGGAGGGGTGGGATGACCAAGGTGAGTGCTGGCCTTCGTTTGGGTTGGGACTACCTGCCCCTCCAGGCGCCTGCTTACCTCCACCTTGTAGATGTTGGAGGCGTGGTCCCGCCGCCCACAGTCGGGCACCACAGTCTTGCAGCAGCTATCAGGAACCACACGCTTGCCCGCCTGGCCAGAGCGGATCCACTCACTGTCCTGCCAGTCCTGAGAGCTGTTGCTGCCACAGCAGTGAAACTACAAGCAACAGAGCTGAGCCTGGGCCTGTGGCCTGCAGCCCTAACTGGGGACAGCCACAGGCACGCCCCGTAACACTTACCTCCTGCTGCAGCTTGTCCACCGCGCTGGTCACACCCTCATGGCCCGGCTGATGGTATTGCTTGATCATGGTGTCCCTTAGGTTCTCCTTGAGCTCTGTGTTCAGCTGGTCAGGAAAGGATCAGTCTGAGAGCAGGTAGGACTCAAGAGACTTCAGGAGGTCCAGAGCAAGAGGGACAGACTGGAGTCAGACAGTGCCTCCATGCCAGCCCACCCATGAGTCCCAAAGGCAGGCAGCTCAGACAATGCAGGCAGGTCACTCATTCATGGTCCCGTCCTTAGGGCCTGTGAGACCCAGACCCCACCCCCAGGATCTGGCAGCACAATGGTCAGCTCTGGATCACCCCCAGGATCTGGTCAGCACAATGGGGGACTGTCCTGGGCAGGTCATGTCTCCTGTGGTCTGTGCAGTCCCTCACCTGCTGATAGTAGACATAGGCCAGGACGCCTGCAATGATCTCCAGCAGGAAGATGATGAGGAGCAGGATGAAGTACTGGTGGGCAGGAATCCGGTGAGAGGGGCTCCCAGCAATGAGTGCTGGAGGGCAGCCCCAGCCCAGGGGCTCCAGTGAGGGCTTCAAGCCACAGGTGGCACCTCAGGGCTGCCTGGCTTCTAATGCTCTTCACAAAGTTGGTGCCTGCCCTGAGGCCTGGGCAGGCAGAAGGACCATGCCTCCAGCACAGCAAAGCCAGCCCACAGTGACATGCTCAGCCCCTGTGAGTCCCAGGTGGCCAAGTGAAGCACCCCCACCTTGGGCCTTTGTCCCTGCCACCCCCACCAGGGTGCCACTGTGCCCTACTGACCAAGCGCAGCAAGTTTCGCCGCTCCTTGAAGGTGGCACAACAGCCCAGGACCCCAGTCACCATGACGACAGTACCAGCAACCACTAGGATGTAGGCAGTGGCCAGGTAGGTGCTTGAGGCCAGCAGGCTGATGTAGTCACTCTTGAGGGCCAGCGTCCAGATGCCCACTGCCATGACAGCCAGGCCAGCCAGCTGTGGGCAGCACACACTGTCACCACAGCTGGCCTGGCTCCCTGCCGCACCTTGAGTGGGGTGCAGGCTGTACTCCTCACCCAGAAGCAGCAGTTGAAGATGAACAGCAGGTACTTAAGGCAGACCGTGCCGCAGGTCGTCTTCTTTTCGTTGAACTCACCCATCCTGGTCTGGGGTATGAGAAGTGTCAGAAAGCCTGTAACACCAGGACCCTGCCTGGTGGGGTGGCCAGATACCAGAGGGACAGAAGGGGATACAGGTGCATAACCCTGCCTGCCCCAGGGAAGGCCTGGGAGGAGCTTCCCCAGGAACTAAGTCACTTCCTGGTGGCAGCTCAGAAGCCCTGGCCCCAGTAGCCAGAAGGGCAGATCCCTGGTGCCCATGGGGGTAGGGGTCAGGGTGGATGCCTGGGGTGAGCCCATCAGACCTGGAGCATTCTCTGGGCCCCAGGTCACAGGCTGGCAGGAAGCTGCCACTCAGACATCTGCAGAGGAGGAGAGAACTCTGCAAACCCAACTCAGCCTGCAGACCCACTGTCCTCTCCCAGGCTGGGAAGTGGCTGTCCCCATCCCAGAGCCCGTGGTACACCAGCTGCTGCTGCACTGGCAGGGCCAGGCGCATATAGCACGGAGAGCTACAGGCAGCTGTTCAGACTTTCACCTGCCTTGGCCCCACCCCACCCAGCGGCTCCTCAGCAGATGAGTGGAAGTTCTCCAGGATCCTGGGCTACAGAAGACAGGACAGGTCACAGATCACAGGTCACAAGGCTGGCCCTGCCAGGGGCTGCCACCCCTCCTTGACTGGACCTCACCCAGGAACCAGAACTGCATCCAGAGCGCAGGGTCCCCGCTGGAGCCAGGGACAGAGAAGACTAGCCAGACCCGGTATTTTGGTCTGGGCTAGGGTGGGGCAGGAGGAGGCAGATGTGGACATTCCCAGCCTGGGAGGGAGTCAGGCTTCCCACCGCGGCCCCACCCTGGGCCTGAGCTCCAGCTCCCGGCCCCAGCCCCTCCCCCACCAAAGTGCAACAGCTGCTGCCCAGGGCAAAAGCAATGACCTCCACCCCTGGTGAGGAATAGGAAGAGACCTTCTTCCGCTCCTGGGCTGCGGAAAGCACACTAACCCCACCCTCAGACTTGAGGGAAGCCCAGACCTTCACTCCTGAGCTAGGGGCCAATGAGACCTCCCAACCCTCAACTGGGGCCCAAATACAAGGTCCGTTACTGGAGGGGTCACAAACACACTTCTGCCGCTGCGCATAGTGGCCCACATCTATAACCCCATACTTGGGAGACTAAGGCAGGAGGTTTATTGGCCAGCTCGAGGTCAGCATGGACTATAAGGCAAGATACTGCTTCAAAAAACAAACAAAATACTAGCAGACCCCTGCTACTGTGAGCATCCCCAGACCAGGCTCCAAGGCCCAGGCCTACTGGGGTGGCGGGATGGCGGATTCCTGAATAAGGCCTGCACTCCGGAAGAACACCAAAAAGTCGCCCCTTCTTCCAAGCGCTGCCTGGTGCACTTGAGTCCCAAGGGAAAGGACGGGTGTGGGAGGTGAGCCCGGATAGAAATAGCCCTGACCGCTTAGGCAGGGCTGTCCATCCCAGGCACTGAACATCTGCTAGAAGCTCCGAGTCACCGCGATGAGGTCACCGCACCACCGCCCCGCCAGACGCGGTCACCGTCCCGCCCCCTGGCACCGCGCGGTGGGCGGACCTGCGGGGGGAGGGCCCCGGCGCCTGTGGACAATGCGGTTACCGGATTCCTACACAGAGGGCGCCGCAAGCCTATCCAGGGCCCGGGAGGCCACCGCACGCCCTGCCCGCCCAGCCCGCCCAGCCGCCCCCCATCCCGTCCCGAAGGGTCAGCGAGCGCTGTGCGGACCGCTCCACCGGAAGCGACCGCTGCTCAGTCTCCGAGCGCCGGCGGGCGGCCTCGGAACCTGGGTGCCCAAGGCCTTGGGGGGCATCGAGACCCACCCGCAGCCACTCACCGACCACGCTACACACTCCGGGGCAGCGCTGCGGAGACGGCGATTCTAAACGCCGCGAACGCACAGCCAAGGCCTGGGAGGACACGCCTCACCTATACCCCGCCCCCAAAGCCCGGCCCCGCCCTTATAGGACACGCCTCGTTTACGCCCCGCCCCCTCCGCGCCATAGGACTCGCCCTGCCTACGCCCCGCCCCTAGAAGGTCCGGCCCCGCCCACCCGCGATAAGACACGCCTCGTCTCTGCCCCGCCCTAGAAGGCCCAGCCCCCTAGCCAGGCAGCGCGGGCGGGTCTAGACCCGCTTGGGCTCTGGCGAGAGCCGGAGAGACGGCGCGAGTCTCTGCAGGCCTGGAAATTGCAGCCTGGTGGCGCCTACCACCCACTGAGCGCTCACCGAGAGACAGAGGAGGCAGTGCAGGGGGAGGGCAGCCAGAGGCCAGCCCCAGGAACCTCTGGGAGTCTGCGGGGTTGGCCGACACGTGCGAGGCGGGGACGGGTATGGCGCCGCAGGCCTGTGCACCTCTTTGGGTGTTGGGCGGAGGACGCCCGGGAGGAGTGTGGTCTTCGCAGTCATCCCTAGTCCGGAGGCCGTGAGGCCTAGGTGTGGGGTTGGGGGCGAGGGTAAAGGTCAGGCCCTGCTTGTGGCTGGAACGGACCCCGTAGCTGACTGACAGTCATTGCCCCGTGCTCCCTGGTAAATCGGAACCTCTGCTAGACCCGGGCCCGCAGGACTTAGGTTTTGGCGGATGGTGAGAGCGTGGCGCACGACCGGGTACCCAGAGAACTCGCACGGGGACTGTAGCCCAGCGCACTACACAAAGCCTAGATTCATAGAAGACCAAAGAACTGCGACAGTGTGTGCTTTATTGGGTCGTGCACTTTTTTCTTTTTTCTGGACAGAGTGCAGAACAGCAGGGGCGCGAGAGGCCCTTCGGCACTGACTACCTGCTGGTTAGTCCTGGTGGGGTGTTCGGTGGGCAGCCCGCAGGCAGGTCAAGTGGACTTCGAGGGGCAGCTCCTGCGGGGGCCCAGACGGGCTTGTCACCGGGCATTGGGTAGGTAACCGGAACCGCGTCTGGGGGGCCGAGCCCAGCAGCAGCAGGCGGGTGTGAGCAGGCCAGCGGTGTCCAGGAGCTTTCTGTGGCTGCTGCCCAGCAGTCTAGCCTCACAGGCGTCCCTTTCGTCCCGCAGTCGTGTGTTCAGCTCCCTGAGGAGGGGGCGCAGCTGAGCTCCGAGGAGCCAAGCAAGGATGGGGATCGGTGGGCGCCACTCCCTTAAACCGGAAAGGGGCAGACACAGGAAGGCCTTCCTCCCAGCGGAATGGAGGGGAGGTCGAAGCATCCGGGAGCCCCACCGGGCCGGGTCTAAGCGCACCTGAGCAGCTCCAGCTGACGCAAGAGGCTGAGCTTCTCCTTCTGCATGTTCCTGGAGACTGCGATCACGTCCCTGTGGATGGGGATGGGTCGAGTGCAGTGGACCAGGGCGCAGGGCTGGGCCGGGAGGGGAGCGGCCCGGCCTCCCGCGCACCTTTGCATCTGCTCGCGGCGGCCCTGCGCCTCGCCCTCCAACCGGCGGAGCTGCTCCTGCGCCCCCTCCAGCTGCGCGCGCAGTGCCTCGAAGGCGCCCCGCAGATGCGCGTGCTGGGCTTCTGCCTCCTGCTGCTCTGCGGCCCGGGTCTGCAGCTGTTGCTCCAGCTGTGGAAATGGCGAGCGTGCTGGTGAGAGCTCCGGATGCCGCGCCAGCCCTGTGGCTCGGCTTCAGCGACGCGAGGCCCGGGGAGTGGGGCGAAGGTTGCGCTCACCTCCCGCTGCCGTAGCCCCGCGCGCTCCAACTCCTGCTCGCGGCTCTGCAGCTCCAGCTCTAGGCGGCCCCTCCGCTCCTCGCGGTGCAGGTTCTGGGACGCACGAGGCACCTCAGCCTCGGCGCCCCACTGAGGAGACCTTAGTGGGGCGGAGTGAGGGCTCGGAAAGGGCGGGACTCCGGCTGGGCAGAGGCAAGGGAACCCACCTGGCTCCGCTGGCACGGCCGAGGCTTCTGCAACTTCTGCTCCAGCTCCTCGTAGAGGCCACGCACCTCCCGCTCGTGCTCGCTCTCCCGCCTTGGGGACCGGGAGACAGCCGTGAGTACCCCCGCCGCGAGCCCTCCGCCGCCGCTGACCCCGCCGTGCTCACCGCCGCAGCGCTTGCTCCAAGCCGTCGCGCTCCCGGGTCGCCGCCTCCAGGCAGGCGGACGCGCGCAGCAGGACGTCCTCGTATGAGCCCAGCAGCTCGGGTCGCTCGAGCTGCAGCCGGGCCCAGAGCGCCCTCACAGCGCGCTGCCTGCAGGGGACAACAGCATGAGACCCGAGGACCGGGACAGCCGGGCTCACTGTGCCAGGCAGTATTCCTTCCCGGACCTGTGTGCGACCCGTGCCTGTGCCGCTCTGCCCAGGGCCGCAGCCGTCTGAAATGCAAATTCTGCAGGAAATCACGCCTGGCCGCTCCCTGCAGACAACTGCGGGTGGCCCCCAGCGCTGCATGCAGACCCACACAGAAGTAGGCCAGCTGCTGCTGTGCCACTCACTCGCCCAGGACCCGGGCCACCCCCAGCTGCTCCAGCGCAGTGCAGAACCGCTCCATGTCCTGTTCATCTTCCCCTTCTTCCTCCAGGGAGCCTCGGAATCCCTGCGCATCCGATGACTCAAAGGTTTCCTCTGGAGTCCATGAAGGGCTCACACCCTCTGCCAGTTGCAACCCCACAAACCTCCCTGCGAGCACAGAAGAGATTAGGACATCTTTGCCAAACTGGCCTTCCTTCCACCTCCCCCCACATATTCTGTCCTCTCCCAGGCCGGGTTTCCTGTTTTTGTTCTTTCTTTTTGTCCTGTTGCCCTGGGAATAGGCGGTGACAACTGGGTTCTTGCCCCACTGGGGTCTGGCAGGGTTGCACATGGGGGACAGGAAGGTCAGGCCACACATGGGCAGCAAGAGTTCTCTGTGCCAGGTGCAGAAGCACAGGAGGTCTGGGGAGGGGAGGCCCAGCTCACCCAGGCCCAGACAGAACTCGTGGGGGGTGAGAAAGCCTGTTCCGGCATGGTCCAGGCTCTCAAATACAGCCTCCAGCTGCTCCGGTGTCAAGCGCAGATCACTCTGCAGGCCCTGGCCAGGTGGACAGCAGGGTAAGCACCCAGGTCAGCCCTGGCAACTGGCTCTGCAGACCGGGGCTCACCTGTAGGTCCTGCCGAGTGATGAAGCCCTTGTCCTCCTTGTCACACAGCAGGAAGAGCTCCTGGGCTTGCTGCAGCACTGTTGGACCTGGACTGTGCCCTGCAGAACCCCCCTCCTCCTCCTCTTTCTCTTCCTCCTCCTCCTCCTTTTCCTGGGCCTCCACAGCCCCAGGCTTCCCAGGGCTGGCCATGGGGGCTGCGGAGCCAAGGGAGGGTAGAAAAAGTAAAAGTGGGGTGCAAGTGTTGCTCAGGGTCTCCTGCTCCAACCTGGAAGAAGACAGAGGTGGGGGTGGGACTGCTGCAGGGTTGGGGGACCCCAGGTCTGGTCAGGTGACACAGACTTGGGGACCAATGGGCAGGAAAATAGCTGCAGGCCAGGACAAGGGCTAGGGGTTTCAATCTCCAGGGCTGGTTGTAGGAGCCCTTGTGAGGGCCAGATGGGTGCCTGGCAACAAAGAGGAGAGGCCTTGGAGTGGAAGACCCTACCACACCCTGGAGTCTGGAGCTCAAGCTGTGCCTGACCAGGAAGGACTGGGCCAGTCCTGGTCAGTTATTTCCTTTGGCCAGGCCTGAGATGCCCTCATGTCCTGACAGCTGGCAGGCGAGGTGAACTCCTCCCACCTGGCTCCAGGCCCCACAGGGCAGGTACAAGGTCCCAGCCTTGGGGCGGATGTTTGGCGCCTCCAGCAGCCCTTATCAGGGCTGCTAGATTCTGGACTTAACACCCCCTCCTTTGACTTGCCCTTTGGGTCTTATCTCAGGTCCTCCTGGGCCAGAGGCACCTGCCATCTGACATCCAAACCTGGATGGAGTTCCCGAGCTACGCCCAGCCAGCCACACCCATCCCACCTAGGAGTCAGGAGGGGGCGATCTCCAGAAAGAGAGCAGGTCTCAGCAGCGGCAGGCAACAGGAAGGGGCAGGCAGGAGCCAGCTGATGGCTCTCAGGCTCCCTGGACCCAGGTCAGAAGCCACCCAGTGGCCAAACCCAGGAAAGGGAGGAGGGCCCGCGGTAGACTCCTTGTACCTCGGCCGCCTGCGTCCTGGGCTGAGAAGCTGGATCACCCAGCAAGGACCAGGGCACAGCGCCTACCTGCCCGCTGCGCCACCGCACCCGGCACCTGGGCTGCTCCTCCCGGAAACAAGTGCGTCACGCCCCACAGGACCCGTGCTGTCTGCCCAGCCACCTCACAGACCTGGGTGGGCTGCAGGCGGAGCCACATTCTGCTGTCACCATGTCCCCGCCTCTCGGGAAGCCAGAGTGACTGTCCCGGCAAAGCCACAGGGACAGCAATGGACCCCACCTCCTGGAGACCAGGAACCCTGTGCCATAGAATGGTGGCTGCTGGCTGGAGACACCAGCCACTGCCCCCTCCACATTCTCCAGGCTACAGTCACCAAAAAGCATATGGGAAAAATTTGTCAAAAAATAGACCAGATGCCTTCAGTGACTCTAAAGCTGGGAGATTTTCTTCTCTGCACTCCCAACTTTGTTTTTTCCACTTTGTAAACAATAAAATCTTATACTAGCAAGTGGCCTTTAAATTAGTAGCACTATGCCCTCATGTGATGGGAGTGAGTGAGCCTAGGGAGGTCACCTTGAGGGCCCCCAAAAATCCCTTCAGGGGCCCAGCTAGGTGCCCTCCAGCTACCATGGAGATCCCACCCCCTTCCTGGGGTCCCTTCTCCCACCCAGCCTAAACCCAAACCCACCTGGACCCTGGCTGGGATTCCCTTCTGCACCAGCCCAGGGAGCTGTGCTGCCTGTGCTTCTCAGACAGAACCACAACAGACTGGGCCTAGAGGACAGGACCTGGAGGCAGGAAACTGGCACCAGGGCTGGGACCTGCCTGGCCGGCTTGTCCAGTCCCTCTGTCCCAGCTCCCATGACCGTTATTGTTGGCTGGGGGCTGCCACCACAGCACCTCACACCTTCCGGGAGGGGCAGGCTCGGGCTGCCTGTGGCCGGGCGCCAGCACCCATCACCCATGGGTCCTTACTGCTCTGACTGCCTCCTCCTGGCAGTGGACACCAGGAAACTCTCCCAGGACAGGTGCACTTCCCTGGGCTAGCACCCCCTCCCAGGTCTGTAGCCCCCTCAGCGCTCCTAGGTACTGGCAGCAGACACAGCCAGGCACCTGGGGACAGGAAGGCCTGTGGCAGTCCTGCCTGTTGGAGTCTGGGACACTGGGGAAAAAACAAGCACAGGACTTTGCGCCATGGCCACGATGGCACTGCACAGACTCCCAGGCCTCCCCAGCCCTCAGCTCCAGGGGGCCCCTCCGGTGTGGAGCGCTAAAGAGAGCCCACGCCCACTGTGTCACTGTGTGGCCAGGCGGTGTGGTGACACCTTTTGTAAACACTAGTTCTTTTTCCCAAATATCTCTATTGGCCCTTGGAAAATTGGTCCCAGAGTCAGCCAGGCAGCCTCAGGGCAAAGTAGGGGCAAATAGGTGAGTCTTTGGGAAGCAGAGGGTACAGGGGAGGACCCCAGCCCAGCTGGCAGGGATGCCAGGCTCAGCAGTGCAACCCTGGTGGACCTGACAGGCAGCTGCTGAGACACCAGCTGGTAGGGGCAGTCTCTGAACTTTATCCCAGCACGTTGGGAGGCTAAGGCAAGAGAAGCACAAGTTCAAATCCGGACAATGTAAGGACTTAGCAAGATCCTGACTCAAAAAAAAAAAAAAAGAACAAAAAGAAAAAAGAGGGGGAGCCTGGGCGTAAGTGCCTGCCTGGCAAGCATGAGGTCATGAGTCCGATTCCTGGTACCAAAAAAAAAAATAAAAATAAGAAAAGAAAAAGGCTAGGGACGTAGCCCAGTGCAAAGGCCCTCGGTTTGGTCCCTAGTACTTCCAAAAAAAAAAGTAAGAGACAAGAGTTGAGCTGTGGCATTTTATTACATACACTTTGGCAAAAATAAATAATTCTTCACACATATTATTCAGCAAAACAAGAAAAACAGGAGGGCAGTGCAGGTGCAAGGTTCTCAAGAGGAACCTGTGCAGGAAGGGGCTGGCAGGGGAGGGGACTAAGGCACGAATGACTGGAGCTCCCTACTCAGACAGGGGCAGGGAGTAAGGGATTGGAGTCCACACCAGAGCCCCCTCTTTGTAGCGCGAAAGGTCCCAGTCCTCACTCCACACTGGGTCACCAGAGAGGCTGGGGTAGGGTCCAGCCAGCAGCCATGTTCCTGGACAGGAGGCCGTAGGGCCCAGCCTGGCAGGTACAGGGCACTCAGCACGGGGGCAGACCCAGCGGGTGCTGGGCAGGGGTGGGGTCCATGGCCGGGGGGTCCACAGGTGTGGGGTGGTCTGTGGGTGCTCGCATGCGCAGCGCATCTGGTGGGAAGGCCACGTTGGTGCAGAAAAGACCCAGCAGCAGCTGACGCTGGCACTCCTCCCACTTGGCTAGCGCGTCACCCAATGAGAGGTTGCTGCGCACCCAGCTGGGCAGAGCCTCCCGGTAGCTGGCACAGGACAGCGGCAAGGAGGGCAGTGACTGAGCGCGGCGCAGCTCTTCAAGCTCAGACAGCCTGCAGGAGGGAGGGGTAGGACTTCAGTGGGGCCTCTGGGGCTCTGGGCCTGGGCAGAGGCAGTTGGGCAACTCACCTGGAGGGCAGGTGACGGCCCAGTTTCTTCCTGGCACGCATCACCAAGTACTGGCAGATGCTGCCCGTCTGCTCCTTCATCCACCGGATGTCCTCAGGCACGTCAGGCAGCCACTCCAGCAGGCTGGGGACAGGCGCAGATCAGCACTGGGACCAGGTCCCATGGTACCCTCCTGGGGTGACCACCCACAATGACCCCAGCCCTCTGTCCTCAGCACCTCCTCCCCTGCCCCCTTCTGCCTCGAACCGGATGGTGAAGGACACAGCGCTCTCCAGTGGCAGGGTGTAAGGCACCATCATGGCCGTGGCCAGCCGCACTGGCAGCATGTTAGACAGTGTGGTCATCAAGTCCCTGGGCTCCACACAGGCCTCCAGCAGGGCTGCAGGCAGGAGATTGAGACCAGTCAGAAAGCGGGGCTGGCCCAGGGTCCCCCAGGGCTCCAGCCCTGTCCCCTATCACACACAGACACACACACACACACACACACACACACACACACACACACACACAAACCCCGCACACCCTCATTGAGCCTCGCAGGCAGGTGCTCCAGGATGTGGTCCTCGCTGGCAGGAGGATGCTGCTCCTCAGCGCCACTCCTCCCCACACCCCCGCTGGCCTCTTCCGAGTCCTCCTTCTTGGGGCCTTGGGTCGAGGGTAGCACCAGCAGGGGGTTGGGCCGGTTGAGAAGGCCTGGGTAGGGATGAGGTGACAGACAAGTGAGGGGCTCCCAGTGGTCACTGCAGGCCAGCCCATGGGGCACACAGACCAGCCGCCCCCAGCCCAGCACGTACCATTCCGCCTCAGGAAGCGCAGGCTGTCTCTGTAGCCCTGCTTGCACATTTCCCTAAGTACCTGCAGCAGAGGGACCCAGCTATGGCCTGCTGTCTCTAACACCCTATAACCACCACCAAGCTGTCCTGAACACAGCGCAAGATACAAGTGGGCAAGACCAGCTATGCTGCCTGGAGAGAGTGTGCAGGCCACAGCTCTGCCCAGTGCTCTAAAGAAGTCGCAGGACCCCTGCCGATCCCTGGCTCCTTCCTCCCCTGTGCTCTGCGGGGACAGGTTGACAAGGTGCCAGCCCCATACCATGGGCTCCGGTGGGAAGAGGGCCTTGGAGAGGCGGTAGAGGTTGCGTAGGTTGAACTGGATGCTGGTGTTGGTGACCCGAAGTTCATGGATATTGGTGGAGCTGTCCTGGGGACAGATGTCACTCTCTCCCGAGAACGGGGACACAGTGATGGTGTTCTTGAGCTCATAGAGAGGCACGTTGTCTGAAATGCCTCCATCCACATAGCGCTTTGTGGAGACACAAGGACACATAGATGTGGTCACATGGTGAGGGGAATGTTGGCGGCCCGACCTGGTGGCTGTTTCATCTGGACCTTTCACTCACTGGGCACTGGCCACTGGCTGGCTTGGGCACTGAGCAGATGGCTAGACATCTGAGGGGACAACCACAGGAAGTGCACATCTCCCCAGGGCTGCCTGCCGGTCTGCCTCTTGAGTAACAGGAAGTGCTTGAAGCAATAGCAGTGGGGGCAGGGCAAGGCCCAGGCCCCGCCACCCCAGGTCCAGCCAGATAGCAGCTGACTCCCAGAAGGTGCTGGGGAAGGGTGGGACAAGGATACTCACCACCCCTTGGAGGGAGGGAGGGATGAGCCCACAGTACACAGGGATGAAAGTGCTGCAGACATTGGCCTACAGGGCAGGACAGAGGGACAGGTGAGCAGGGCCTAGGGGTCATCCTGTCCCCCAGTGTGGCCCACCAGGCCCACCTGGATGAGCTCGTCCTTGGAGTTGAAGTGGGAGATGATGACATTCTCACCATCCGATACCCGGGTCAGGGAGATGCCCAGCCGCCCACTGGCACGTTCGTAGCAGTCATCAGGCAGGGTTTTCTGCAGGCAGCCCCTGATAGTCTTCACCATGTTGAAGGAGGGGTGCAGAGGGCCTAGGAACCGCTTCCGGGCCTCCTTGGACACCTCAATGATGTTGGCACCTGCCTCACCTAGTGTAGTAGGCTCAAGTCAGGGGCCAGCACTGCTGGGCTTAGCACCTCCACGCCATGGCTCCATACCCAAGGGCCCACAGTGCAAATATCTGTGGCATATCCACTGACCCTGAAGGCTGCCCACCACAGGGCCAGGCTCACAGCTGGGACTTTCAGCATCTGTCTGTAGGTACAGAGAGGCAGGCCACCACCATGAAGATAGCAGACAGCAAGGGCTGGCCAACTGGGACTAAGACCTGCCCTCTGCCTGGTATTTTCCAGCTGCCTGTCCCCATGAGTGACTGAGCCTGCCATGGCACACAGCCCAGGAGAGGGGAGAAGGCAGAGACTCAACTCTGATCAGGCTCAGCCTTTACCCACTTGGCCAGATCTAACAGGGGGCCAGGCACACAAGGACCAGCCAGCACGGGGCCACAGGCCCAAGGGCAGCAGGCTGAAAGGAGTGGGCCCATCTGGGAAGACAAAATTGTGGCCCTCTGCAACCAAGGGCAGAAACTCCAGTATTCTCTCAGGGAATGCTGACCAGTTAATGCCAGAGTGGCCAAGGAGAGGAGGGTCTTGGAGGAAAAGCTGAGGGCCATGTCCTCCAGAGGTCCTCCTGGGCAGGAGGGGCACCTGCTACACCACAGGAGCTCTGGAGGCCCAAGCCTGCAGGGAGGCAGTTTTCTGGGAGGAGTGTGACTCTGCCAGAATAGCCCAGTCCCGTGGGATGTCCTAAGGCCAGGGAGCAGACTGTGCTCACCACTCTGAAACCTCCATTGGCGGGACACAAAAGTGAACCCCAGGCCCTGAGAACTACTGTGCCCCTGTCTCCTCCCCTGCTTGAGGGCAGAGGTCACAGGATGCAGTGGAGAACTCTGGACAGGCTCCCATTGGGCAGGGTACCCAGTCACCTTGGCTGACCTCCTACGCTGGGGGCTGGGCAGCAGTTTCCAGGACTCGGGAGGACGTCCTGTGCTGTAAACACCACACACAAGGCAGGGCATTTGTGTGTGACAGAGGCCCAGCCCAGCGCACTTGGACCCTGGCACTCCCGTCTGTCCATGTGAGGTGGGCAGAAAGGCTGGCCACAGCTGAGGAACCAGGTTGGCGGGGCACTGAGCCCAGAGAGGGCAGTGGGCTGCTGCCCACATCCAGCCCCAACTCTGGCTGGGCTCTTTTCCAGGGCCCTCGGGAGTAATCAGGCTACAGGGCCCAGCACTCATGCAGGCTACTCTCGCTTAGGGACCCTGGGCAAGGCACCTAGCACTCCAAGTCCCAGGCTGCAGGGAACGCGGTCCAGGCGGAGGGAGGACTCAGGTCCCTCCTCAGCGCCGATCCCGCCCCCGACCACTTTCTCCTTCCACCAGGGCCCTGGCACCTGCCCGCCCCTGTCCAGCCCCGGGCCAGCCCCTCACCCAGGCAGGCCCCGGTGACGAGCGCCGTGGCCGTGAGGGCGCCGGCTGAGGCGCCATAGATGTGAGTGGCGTTGGCCACCAGGAAGGGCGCGTGCTCGCGGAGACAGGAGGCCACGCCGATGTGGTAGACGCCGAGGAACCCGCAGCCCGCGAAAGAGATGTTCCACTTCGACTCCCGGGGGAACATCGCGGCTTCGGGCCCCGTGGGCAGCTACACGACAGTCACAGCGGATCGGTCCCCGCCGGCGGAGGCGGGACGCAGCCTGGCCTGGCGGCTAGGCGGTCTTTTTAGTGCGGGGGCGGAGCCTAGGAAGAGGCGGGGCATGAGCGCCTGGACCAACCGGAACGCACACAGCACGGCCGCGCCCCCAGACCCCGCCCCTCGGCCCTGCGGACACCTGCCGGGCGCTGCCACCTGCCGGCTCGCGGATCTCCCGGCCTACCCAGCCTGTGGGGCTTTGTAGGGTCGTAGTACCAAGAGTGGCGGGCCCTGGTGTCCGACACCCACCGAACAACAAAGAGCTCCCCCCGGGCAGGGATGCGTGAAAGCCGCCTTCGGACCCCGAGAATTTGAGCCACGAGAGCCTGGGTCCCAGGGCCCACCGACCCCTCGCGGACCGACCCCTGATCGTTCGTGCCCCCTCTGCCCCACTGCTTACCGGGACGCAACTGGGGGCCCGAAACGCGTTCCTCCAGCCGCGGTTGGCCGAGTCTGACGGCCCGGCTGCTCCGCCCCTGCTAATTCCCCAGAAGGCGGGCACTCCCTGTGATGTCACCTCCTGCCCCCTTCCGCATTTTTCTGGGATTGCGGGGCGGACTGGGTAGCTGGAATCAGGATCAGCCTTCCTCGCGCCGCGCCCCTCCCCGGGACCCGGGTTGGGAGGCAAGTGCAGCTCCTTCCCAGGACCTCAGCTCCGGGCCCGCTGACGCCAGGGCAGCGGGCATGTTGTGGGATCGTCCTGTTCTGCCCTCAACCTCTCTACCGGCAGCCTCCTACCCAGGGGACCGAGTGCAGGAAGAAGCAGAGCCCTGCCCCGGCCCACTTCGGGCACGGAACGGGGAGTGTGAGGAGCCTGCCAGGTTGGCACCCCGAGGTCAAGGGCGTCCCTGGAAAAGGGTAACAACTGACCTCTGAGGGACACATGAGCAGCGTTAGCCAGGCCGGGGTGGGGCCTGAGAGAGAAGGGCAGAGCAGGAGGCTGGGACCCACTGGATCTGAAAGACCCCTCCTTTTTCCCACAGGTAGGACAGCCCACTGCCAAGGAAGGGTGGTGTGGGGTGAGGGTTCAACCCCATATGCAGGAGCCAGGCTGCAAGTGTGTGGTACAGTGGGGAGAGACACCCCCCGCCCCAGGCTCACTGGGGTGACCACTGAGGGGGAAGCTTCGAATTTCCCACAACTGGCTCCAAGGGCAGGCTTGGAGCCGTGGCATTGCCCCAGAGCAGAGACCTCTGTCCCCATTTCCACAGAGGGCTGGGCTGTTTTGGGTACATCTCAGGCCCTCGGGAGGGTCAGGAGCCAGCAGGGCTGAAGTCAGAATAGGACAGGGCCTTCCTGGAAACCCCACCACCCTCGTCAGGCTGAACCCCCAGGGACATCCTGGTGAGTCCTTGGGCAACACCCCTCCGTTGTGCCCATGGCCCCCAGAATAGTACAGCCTTCCCTTTGGGGCCCACCTTGGAACTCATCTCTGCCAGGAAACCTAGGGCTTCCCAACCTGATGTCTCCAGTTCCTGCAGAGCACTGCAGCTGGCGCTAAGGCCCTACCAGGTCCGTAATTTTTTTCTTTGTACCAGAGATCGAACTCATGACCTAGAGCTTGCCAGGCAGGCACTTATGCTACTGAGCTAAATCCCTGGTCCCGGGTCCTTAATATTTTCCTCTTCCACCCACCAGCCCCCCAAGCCTTCTGGGCTCCACTCCTATCCTAGTCCCTGGCTCTAAGGACAATCAGAGCATATGGGAAGTACAGCTTAGAGCTGGGGTGTATCTCTGCAGCAGTGCTAGTACAGCACAGGCAAGACTTTGAACAAGAACAGTTGTGACTCCACCCCACCTCAGGACCTTCTGTGACCCTAGCTTGTGCCTGTGTACTCCTTGCATACTACCCCCAGCTCCAGGACTCTGCAACTTGGGTATAGCATTCACTTCTCGGAAGGCAGGCCCTGCCCACTGCAGTGCCCTCAGCTGGCCTGGAGTACCAGTCAGTGCTAGAGGCTGGAAAGGAACTCAAGAAACAGGAGGGCTACTTGTCTGTCCTCAGCTCCACATCCCAGGCCAGAACCCAAAGGTAGGCTACTCTTGTTATGGTTTGTGTCTAAATGTCCCCCCAAAACCCCATGTGGTCATAGGGTTTTTTCAGAGTAAATGTAGAGCAGCTAATTCAATTCATAGTGCAATGCTGGAATTAAGGGTGAGTGATCGCTGGATCAGTACACTGATTGAACTGGCACTGCCCTAACCCTTACAGACAATACGTAACAGACAGAAAGAAGTTGTCTCCTTCTCTCTTGTTCCTTTTGCTGTCTTCCACCACCATGAACTGTTGCCACCTGCCATATGCTACCCTGCCTTGGAACCAACAGGGACTAAACCCTCTACAAACTGTGAGCTACAAACTGTGAGAGAAACCTTTCTTCCTTTCCTTTAACTTTGGGTTTTTGGTATTTTAAAACAAACCTAGAAGGAGCCACTAAGTACTTGGCCCTCTACCCACAGACCACCTCCACACCTGCAGGATGAGGAAGTACGATGAAGTGTTGCCCATCTCTGGGGACACCTGACCCTCATGGCATGCTCAGAGCCTTCACCTGTGAAACCTGGGGCAGCCACCTCCACCCCTGGGCACCAAGCACCTGAGCAGAGAACTGGACACCACCCAAATCCATCTCAGGTCAACCCCTGCTGCCCACATTTCCCAACAAAGTTGGCCTAGTATTCCCCAAAAGCCACTAATCTTTGCTCTGGCGCTAAGGCCCACACAGATCCTGCTCTTCCTCACTCAACCACAGCCTCATCTGCCCCAGTCTGCATAGAAGCATGAGTGCTGCAGGTGTCATGTAACTGACACAAAGTGCTCACAGCCTGCTTATGATACATAAAAAGGCTTTATTTGCAGAGGGGAAGGATTTTAATCAAACAGGCCGAATCCCATGTCATCATCAGACTCTTCAGACTCCTCCTTCTTCTCTTCTTTCTTCTCCTCTGCTGTAGAGAGAAGAGCAGCATGGTGAGCACTGCCCACAGTGCCCAGCCAGACCCCACTGTGTCAGCCCAAGACTGTGAGACTTAGCCCCTTCCCATCCACCAGCCTTCACTCACCTGCAGCTGGGGCAGAACCAGCAGCAGGAGCTGCAGAACCAGGGGCAGCAGAGACAGCCACAGCCCCACCAGCCGGCACACTGGCAAGCTTGCCAATCCCTGCAGAGCAGAGTGGGGGTGAGTAAAGCCTGTCCTTAGCCAGGGGTGGAGATCCAGGGAAGCTGGTTTCAACAGGTACAACAGCATGCTCAACAAATCAATCCCCAGGACAGTATCCCCTGTTCTTCCAGGACGTAAGGCCATCTCCCCCATACAAAGGTAGGAAAATGCCCCCACCCTGATCCACTAAGAAGTTTCAATCCAGGATCTTAGCTTCCAGGAATGAAGCACGGCCAACCTTACCTCAGAGCTAAGTTGAACAGACATGTTTACCACTGGGCAGGATGTCTGCTGCCCTAGTGATTAGAATGCTGTCCATAGCAGTGAGCTCATGGACCACAGTTCACTGAGCAGGACTTCCCATCACATGCATAAGGACACAAATGCTACAGTAAGAAATCAGTGTTCAAACAAGTCCCACCAGCTCATCTGAAGCCACCAGAAAACTATCTGCCCAGAAAAGGGTCCAGGGAGTCTCTGGACACCACTGGAATCCCCGTCCATGCTCCTGACCCACTCAAAGAAAGCTCTCAATTAACTATTTACAAATGTTCCAAAGTTCCAAAAAGCATTAGGAAATAGAGACAGCCAGTCCCAGAGACCACAGCTGGCAGGTAGTCAAAGAGTTCTAGGGCAGCCCCGACCGACCATTCTTGAATGTGTCCAGAAGTGTCTCCAACACGAGCCAATGAGTGGCTGTGCTCTTTGGAGTCAAGCTTCCAGAGTGCTGTGGTCCACAAGCGAAACCTGGCAGGCCACAGCCTGACCAGCAGGAATTAGAATGGACCATAAAAATAAAAACACTTCCACATAAACTCACCCTGGGCAATTACATCTTCAATGTTTTTCCCATTCAGCTCACCAATGACCTGAAACACAACCACAGCCAGCAGTCAATCACCACAGGGGAGTGGTTGACTTGTATGGGCCAACCTTGTAAATATCAAGTACACAAGATTCTCTGACTTATTAGGAGCTAAAACTAGTTGCTGAGATCCCAACTCAGCAGTGAGAATAGGCTACACGGTCTTTTACTGCTTACAGTACGGGTATAAACTTGTTAACTACGTTGGTCAAAAATAATGACTACTAAAATTATGAAGGGCTAAAATTTGCCCAACATGTTAGGGCCGGGTCAGATAGATGCCCAGCACTATCAAAAAAGTGGATGAGGAATAAAACTGCTTTCAGAAGTTTTTGTTTTTATTATTTTACAGTGCCAGGGATTGATTTCAGAACTTTAGTTGAGCTACATCCCAGCCTTTTATTATTTTACTTTGGGTCAGACTCACTAAGTTAAGTTGACCGGGCGGGGCTCCAACGTGTGATCCTGCTGCCTCAGTCCTCCAGGGTGCTAGGATTACAGGCGCACACCACCTTGCCCGACTTGCTACAGGTCAGAACTACACTACATATATCAGACCACCCTGGTTACCAGGGTGACCCAGGGCTCCCTCAGGTTCCCGGGAAGTAAATTCAGGGTCACACTGCGCAGGAGCCCCCGGCACCAGACATTCGCGCCCACAGCGGGTTAGGGACCCAGGGCGGCAATTACCTTATTAAGCCGGTCATCTTCTGCCTCAATGCCCACGCTGTCCAAAATCTTCTTGATGTCCTTGGCGCTGGGGGAGGAGTTGCCTCCGAGGACGGCGAGCAAGTAAGAGGCCACGTAGCGCATGCTAAGAGGGGCCGAGAGCGCGGGGCGGCGTGATCACGGTGGCCTCCGCACCACACCAGACCACCAGAGCGAGGTCACACAGGGATCAGTCTCGACGCCCCCGCTCCAGGGGTCCCTAGGGTCTCCCGATCACCCCGCGAGCTGCGCCCGGGCCCAGCAGCCCTACTCACTCGACGGTAGAAGAAGACAGGCCTCACGCGTGCGACCTCTGCGGCGTCCGGCAGCGAAAGGAAGGGGCCGGCGCAGGGGGCGGGGGTAAACTGTTACCCAGAAGCCTCCGAGAGCTTGCGGCGCTGCGCGAGGGCGCCTACAAGTGACGTAATGCAGCGATCAGCCAATGACGACAGGAGAGGAGCCATGGTCTGGTACCCAATTGATAAATTGCTCAGCAAATGTGAAAAGCCATTCAGTACTGATGCTGTATGTAGAGCATGGAGTTAGTGTCTTCCGAAATCTCTGGGGAGGCGGATCTGTTGACCTGAAAGGGACTTCAGGTCCCTCCAGCGACTAGCTCGCTGGCATGCCACGGAGGGGGAGGGGGGCCTACACCTCCAAGCATACAATGCGGCCACCTCGTTCAAGGCGCATCCTTGGCGGGCGAACTGCAACTCCCATGTTGCGCCGTTGCCGGAAGTGAGAGGACGCAGGCTTTCGCGGGCTGCATGTGGGATTGGGTGGAGCAAGTCTTGCAGTTTCTAGCTCTCTGGCTGAGACAACCGGAGGTTCAACCTCCCGCCAAGACTGTGGTCCCATGTCTGGCGGGGCCTAGAGAAGTGGGCGAGCCGCAAAGGCTGCCTTACTGGGGGCAGACTCTTTGGACTGTGTCCTATGCATGGAGGCGCCCGGCCAGGAAAGCGGTAGCCCTGGAGGCATAGCACGGAGAAGGCGGCATCATCAACGGCCTAGAAGCGGTTTATCCCCGCACCCTGGGGGTGGCAAAATCAGAGTGACCGGCCTCCACGCTGGCCTTGTCGGTCCAAAGCTGACCTCACTATTCTCATGATGTCCTCACATGTAACGCACAAACCCCTTGCATCAAGGACTGCCGTACTCTGGGGTCCTGAAAGGCAATGAACCTGACCATGTGCTTGCAGAATTTAGGCTGTTGTGCAACTGATACAGGGGAAATAAATGTAACTCAATCTACCAAATATCAGATATGTGGAGTTTACGTTCCCTAAAACTGAAGAATGTATTCTAAGGAGCAATGAAAGTTAAAAGTAGGAAATTCTTATTGAGAGAGGAGAGCTGTTGCTCCTGAGAGACAGGCGGGGACCCGAAAAATGAGTTGACACGGACCCCATTTTACAGAGTAAGTTGCTTTTTGTTTTTTTGTCCCAAGGATCTAACTCAGACTGCGTGCTTGCAAGGCAGGCGCTTATGCCACTGAGCTAAATCTCTGGCCTACAGAGTAAGTTTTATAGAGCAAAATGACAAGGTGAGTATGGCTTGGGACACAACTATGATCAACCAATAAAGATTATAAGTTTAGCCACTTAGGTAGTACAGGTCCCATGAGAAATTGGGTCAGGTAGCAAGTGTACCTGGAAAGAACAAGGACCTTTCTAGGAGGGAATGAATCGGGTTCCTGCACACCCACCTGGGCAACTGATGTTAATGTTAATCTATTATTTATCTCTTGGAGAGGCATGTAAGGCTGGTCATTTTGTCTTGGGCTTGCCCTCTAACAGATGCGTCTCCAGCCACGGTTGTAATGTGTTTTTATTCTCTGTATTGAAACTCTTGCTCTCAAGGGCCTACCCCAGTCTGCCTGCCTATAATATTTCTACCTAGCCTAGCTGTCTGTATTTCCCCTTCTGAAGAGGTATGCCTGCCATGAGGGGCCGAGGGCCAATGAACATTTTTTTTTTTTTTTGAGACAAGTTCTCACTATATAGTTCAGACTGGCCTTGAGCTCACTTTATAGACCAAACTGGTCTTGAGCTCACACTGATCCTCTTGTCTCAGCCTCCTGAGGGCTGGGATCACAGGCCTGCACTACCACACCCAGCTTCTTGAACATTTTGACTGAAAGGAGCTGTAGTTATAATTAGCAGCCAGAGATACTCCATAAAAGGTCATCTAAATGTTCTCAATAGGAAGCCAGGGATTTAGCTCAGCAGTTCAGCTCCTGCCTGGTAAGCATGAGGTCCTGAGTTTGATTCCCAGTATCCAAAATAAGTAAACATTCTCAATAGATGCCAGGCATTCTTGTTTTGGAGAGGTATATAGCTTTAGGTCTATAAGAGACGGGGCAAAGAAGCATTAAGTATGCACGGGGCAAATAATAAGATCAGCTGGGTGTGGGCACTCAAGAGGCTGAGGCAGGAAGATCTCCACAAGTTCAAGGCTAGTTTGAGCTACACATTAAGACGCTGGCTCAAAAAATATGTAACAGGGGCCGGGGATTTAGCTCTGGCATAAGTGCCCGTCTGGCAAGTTCGAGGTCGTGAGTTCTATCGCCAGTACCAAAAAAAAAAAGTAACAAAACATAACAAAACTTATGAATATAACCAACAAATGTTTCTACCCAAAAGAGCTTGTAATAACTTACCACAAAGAGAATAAGAAAGTCCAAGGAATTTTAGAATCTGAAATGGCATTAACCTGTCATTTAATATCTTGAACAGCCATCGAGATATTAGCAGAAGGATCATGAATGTACACCCAACATTTAGCTTTTACAATTACACAAGTATCCCTTGTGCTGATATTAGAATGTCTAATGCCATCTGATTTTGCCTTATTAATTGTACTTTTTTATATAGGAGAAAGAGACTAGCTGAAGTGTCATTTGAGGTTCATTGAGTATAATTAGTATCTATATGTGGCTTGGCATCCTCTAATCCTAGGGAAGGGATAAAAATAGAAGCCAAAGGATCACACCAGTGAAATACTTTTAGACCATCAGTGCCATAGATGAGGTAAGTTTGTAGATTGGCTGATTTTTAAAATTAGATTTTATTGGTACATTTTATATATACATGATCACATTCATAGAGAATTTGTACCTGTGCATGAAATTATTTCCCCCAATTCACCTACCCTCCCTTCAACTCTTCCTCCCCTCCCCATTTACAAAGCTTTGTTTCTGTGTTTTCTGATTGATATTTTTGACCCTGTTGCCTTATAACCAGGCAAATAAATCCCAGCGTGCTTCTCCCTATCTTTTCTGGGGTAGTCAGGACTACAAATTGGTTCCACTGGACCAATCAATGCCATTTGGGGGTTCCCATCTAATTTCAGGCTGATTAAACCAGTAAACTGTATTGTAAATCAGTCTTCAACCAGTAAAGTTGTGGGGTATATGCACTGTCTGGTGGGCTGTTCATCTCAAGAATTTAGTAGAGTTAACCCAATGAGAATAAGTAAATAAGATTCCTTTGTTCTCAACATAAGGGAGCCTATTTACTAAGTCATCTTATAGTTTGAGTTAACCATATAAAATCATCTCAAAACTGAAAGTATCCATTTTTGTAATCTATGATTGTTGGCACTCTCATGATAGGACCCTTACTCTTACTTACTAGAGGTTTTGCTAGAGTCTATAGAGTGCTGTTAGTGGCATTTTAAGAAAAAAATTTTGATTATGTCTGGCATTATTTAGGTGACTCAGTTACTTTGTAACTTTGTAACCTAAGTGAGCTAAACGATGAACCACTGAAATATTTTGTGTCTCATCAATGCAGTTTTGTAGTTGTTCTTTTTTTTTTTTGTGATACTGGGGATCAAATTTACGACCTCGTGCTTGCCAGGCAGGTGCTTACGCCACTGAGCTAAATCCCTGGCAGTTTTATAGTTTTATATTCTAACCATCTTGAAGTGGGGATACCCACCAAGGAAGTCTTAATGTACTCAAGGGGTGCAGGCTACATACTCAGCAAGATGCTTATTGTAACAACTCCCATGTATTTCTGTACCCACACTAGAAAGGAATTATACTATCCTGTAAGTGGTTTAGTAGAAGGGCTAAAAGTAACATCTTAGATTACTTTTCTGAAGACTGATTTCTTTTTGAACAAGAATTTTAAGTCTTCTGTTGGTTCACAGGAGTATTCCAATGGTTGGTCACATTCAGTGACGGTTTTGGTACCCAGGGCTTCAGTCAGGTGTGGTATATCTGGGAGTCCAGAGCAGCTACCTTAACAGCTGATGGAGTTGACAGAATCAGATGTGTAGTCCTGGGATGGAGAGGGAAGAACTTTACTAGTACTAAGTCTCCAGGGTAGAATATGGGGGGGGGTCCCTTTTCTTTAGGCTGAGTTTCTGTTAGCTACTGATGAGTCTATTGGAATTTAGCCAGTGAGGTAATATCTTTTAGTAAGGCATCTGTTTATCAAAGTTGTTAGTGAGAAAGGGCATACATAAAGCATTTTAAACAGACTAAATGTAGCACCCGGAATTTAGCAATTTAGCTCAGCAACATAAGCACCTGCCTGGCAAGTGCAAGGTCATGAGTTCAATCCCTGGTACAAAAAAAAAAATATATATATATATATATATATATATATATATATATATATATGAAACTAAATGTGGTAAGAGAGGCTACCATTGATGGGTTCCCTGAACCATTTTATGTAGATGGCTCTTTAGGGTCTTCTTCTTCTTCTTCTTTTTTTTTTTTTTTACCTTTTTTGATGACTAGCCTCTATGTATAATGATCAAGAATTCCAGTGCCTGAGAGACCCTATGTGACTGGAGCTTTAAAGAAGGCCCATTATCAGGCCAGGGATTTAGCTCTGTGGCATAAGCACCTGCCTGGCAAGTGCAAGATCATGAATTCAATCCCTGGTTCCCAAAAAAAGAAAAAAAAAGGAAGGCCCATTACCAGCTATAAGCTCTTAGGAAGTTCAAATCTGGGAATGATTTTGAGACCAAAACCTTTTCCATCTTTTGTGCTTCTTTTTACAAGAAAGGTCCTCAACCCAGTTTATGAAAGTAGCTACCCAGACCAGGAGGTGTTGGAGCTCCTTCCTCTTTGGCCCATAAGTAAAGTTGGACTGTCAGTCTTTTGTAGGGTATTTGCCATGTCTGTGTATACTATGATCTGGTTAAGATGGTTGTGTCTTTGTTTTGGGGTTTTTTTTGGCAGAGCTCACATGTCTTAGTCATCTGTTGTATTGTATGAGAACATCTCTTTTTATGAATAATTTTGAGCCAGGCATGGTGACGCACACCTGTAATCCCAGCATTTGGGAGGCTGAGGCAGGAGGGTTGCTATGAGTTTGAAGCCAGCTTGGACTATAAAGTGAGTTCAAGGCAAGGCTGAGTTACCTTGTACCTTTCCCTGTACCTTCCCTCTCCAAAAAAAGGGATATGACAAAAGCACATTATACCCTGTGTTTCAAAACTAAACTAAGCTAAACTTTGAAGCCATCTAGGGGCCTTGTCTCTCTCCAAGAGACAGGTTTAATGTAAAGACTTAGTAAATTTTCACTGCCACCTTGGAGCCTGGGGAAGCCTGCTGGGAGCAGGACTTCTACAAGGAAACCTGTCTGGAAGGCTGGTCAAGACCATCTTTGCTACCTATACACAGAATCTCTAGAACCAAAGGGACACTTAGCTCTTCTTAAAATTGAAGGTGTTGGGCTGGGGATTTAGCTCAGTGGCATAAGCGCCTGCCTGGCAAGTGCGAGGTCATGAGTTCGATCCCCAGTACTGCAAAAAAAAAAAAAGAAAGAAAGAAAAGAAAAAAAAATTGAAGGTGTCTACACCCACCATGAAACTGAATTCTCCTTGGGCAAGAGATATGCTTATGTGTACAAAGCGAAAACAGCGCAGTGACTCCAGGTGGCACATCAAACAAAACCAGAGTGATCTGGGGAAAGGTAGAGCTGGCCCATGGAAACAGTGGCACAGTTTGTGCCAAGTTCCAAAGCAACTGTCCTAAGGCCACTGGACACTGAATCTGTGTGATGCTGTGCCCCTCAAGGGTTTAAACTGGTAAAAAGTAAAAGTGGATTTGTGCTCTTTTTTTAATTAATTATTTTTTTTTATGGAATCAAACTCAGGACCCCATGCTTGCCAGGCAGGCATTGTACCGCTGAGTTATACCCTCAGCCCAACTGTGCTCTTTATATTTTATATGTGCATATAATGTGCTTTTGTCATATCCCTTTTTTTGGAGAGGGAAGGTACAGGGAATCAAACTCAGGACCTTGTGCTTGCCAGGCAGACACTGTGCCACTGAACCATATCCCTGGCACTGGATTTGTGTTCTTGTAAAAAACAATTTTTTTTTATTGACTAGAACCAGGAAGGAACAATTTACCATTATCTGATTGTAACTATCCTGATGGAAGAAACTGACACCCATGGGCCAGAGCCCATTTGGTTTTGGTTTTGGTTTTTTGTGTTTTTGAGACATGGTTTCACTGTGTAGCCCAAGATGGCCTTGAGCCCACAGCAATCCTGCTGCCCCAGCCTCCTGAATGCTGGGATTAAAGGCATGTGCCACCAAGCCCCACTGCCTATTTGATTTCTGATAGAGAATATTTGGGTCAAGTAAGATCAAGGGACCCTTCCTAGATCAGGGAGGTCTAAAAGGGGCCCCTCAAGCAGCTTTCTAGAAGCTTCATGAGCCAGTTGATTACCTTTAGATATCTTGTCAGCTCCTTTTTGGTGCCCTCTACAGTGAACTACTGCCATTTTAGAGAGTATAGAGACAGATGATAAAAGTTCATCTATCTCCTTAGGGTACATTATAGGAGATCCATTGGCTGTCAGATAATTTTTTCTTTCCATATGGTTGTATGGGCATGCAGCACTAGGAGGACATACTTTGTTTGTTTGGTACCACGGATCAAACTTGGGACTTAACCAGGTCCCAAGTTTGATTCACAGTACCCTCCCTCTACCCCCAAAAAAGGGATGTGACAAAAGCTAAATCCCCAGCCTGCAGAGCATACTTTGAGTTAGTATAAATAGTGGCTTTTTGTCCTTCATTGAGTTGTAAAGCCCTGATCAGAGCTATGAGTTCTGCTAGCTGGGCACCAAACCCAGGGGCAAGTGAGGTGCTTGCAAGTGTCCAATGCGGAGTCCCTACTGCATCCCCTATGTTTCTGGTCCCATCTCCCAGAAAGGAGCTACCATCCCAGGAAAGGGTCAAATCAGCCAGAAGCGGGTGTCCACCACGTCTGCTCTGTGTATGTGTGGAGAATCACCTGTTTGTAGTCACATCTTTTAGCTGCCTTAATTTTCTTTCTTTGATAGAAAGGTGGCAGAGTTTGAGGAGGAATGTGTTTTTATTTGAATGGCTGGTCTTTCTAGAAATTGAGCATAGTATTTATGAAGCTGGTTGTCTGATCCCATAAGCTCCCTTTGGAAGAATGAAGTCCTGCCACATGGCGAGGTGTGATACAGTGAGATCTTTGCTTAGAATCAGCTTGGATGTCTTTGGTACTGGGAGATACTGCAGCCACGGCTCTAAGGCAGACAGGCCATCCCTCTGCTATGATGCCCTACAGGCTGTTGTGACTCAGATACACCATGGGCTGTCTGTCAAACAGCCCCTCAGTCCTCTTGAAGCTCTCTTGAAGTCATGTTCCGGCTTTCATGAACATATAAATTGAAACTGTGTCCTGTCCGTGGACTCAGCACTGGGGAATTTAGAATGATTTTTTAAAGCTTCTGAAATGCAATTTGGGTTCCCAGGTTAGAATATGGGTATCTTCCTTTTGGCTTCCTTTATAAGCTGATATAGGGGGATGAAACTCCCGACATACTATATGTCCGGAACAAGTTTGTGTTCTCTAAAATCGAACAATGAATTTTAGGAACAGAGGTTAAGAGCAGAAATATTTATTGAGAGAAAGAAAGCTTCTGTCTGAGAGACAGAAGGGGTCCCAAGTAAGTTGCCAAAGATTCTGTATTTTCTTGGGATTTTTATAGAATAAAATCATGAGATGAGGCAGGTCTAAAATTGGGGAAAACTGGGAACGCACAAGACAGATGGGCAGAAGGTGGGACAGAGCTGTGTTTAGCCAATAAGATTAATAGCTCAGGTAAAATTGATTAAATTGGGAACAAATGGGGAAGGAGTCATAGAAAGCAGGCATTCTTAGAGAGCAGTGGCTTCTCCCTAGGGATTGGAATGGTGACTCCATTTTTTTTTTTCTTTATGAGACAGGGTCTCTCTATGCAGTTCAGGCTGGCCTTCAGCTCACTTTTTAGCCCAGGCTGGTCTCAAACTCACAACAATCCTCCTGCCTTAGCCTCCGGAGTTCTGGGATTGCAGGCGTGACTCCTGACTTCTCTAGGAGGGTCACGTGATCTCACCATATTTGCTAAAGGCCTGTAATCCCTGCGAATCCCCTTAGCTGTTTTAAAGTCTTAGGCTGCTGGAAGGAAAGTATTGGTTTAATTCCTTCTTCCTCTAGCCTTTGGGTTCCTTTAGATATGATAAGGCCCAAGTATTTTACCTCAAGGCTTCAAAATTGTGCCTTAAACCTAGAGCCCTTCTAACCTCTATCTGCTACAAAATTCAGCAGAGCATGGGTACCCTGGCCGGAGAGCTCTTCTGAGTGGGCACAGAACTGTATTATACATGTATTGCAGGACTGGGACATGGGAAAATTTAAAACATGCCAAGACGTGGGAAAGCACTTGTCCAAAGATGAGGACTGTGTCTGAGCCCTTGAGGACACACGGTCCACTGCAGGCAACAGGCCTGGTCATGAGAATTTTTAAAGACAAAAATAAACTGAGAATTTGCATATAAAGGTGTTGGTTTCTATGAGGAGACAAGTCCCAAAAATGAGGTGCGGCAGATAAAAAAGAAAACAAGAGAGAGACAAAGTTAAGGGACGGAGGCCACAGTCTCTAGGACTGAAGCCTCAATTATAGTTTTCTCTGGTTTTTTATTAGAGTCTTTTCTTTGCAAAAAGCCAAAGTGGGGAAATGGGAGGGGTAAAGTACAGATAAGTAAAAACTTAATTGTCTGACTTTCCCTGGGGCCATCTCTGCTATCCCTGGCCTTCCTGTTTACCATTTTTTGGACACATCTTAGCAAAGATGTGTTGCCCCAGCAGCACCCCACTGAGACTAAGGTGCTGCATCCATTCCCTTAAACACAATCAATCATATGGGCTAGTAGAGCACTTGGGCCCAGGATTTAGCTCAGCAGCACAAGCATCTGCCTGGCAAGTGTGAGGTCGTGAGTTCAATCCCTAGTACCAAAAAAAAAAAAAAAAAAAAAGTAATCTATGACCCACATACAGGAATATAAAAGAAGCATCATTTAAATCTAAATTGAAAAGCCAGGCATGGTGGTGTGCACCTATAATCCCAGCACTTGGGAGGCTGAGGCAGGAGGATCACTGTGAGCTCAAAGCCAGCCTGGGCTACACAGTGAGTTCAAGGCCAGCCTGCACTACATAGTAAGACCAGTGGCATCTTCTGGGATCTATGAAAGGAGAGTGTATGGATAAGATACCACTGGGTGAATCGGCACTATCGCCTCATTTCCCAGTCTAAGGTCCTGTGCTAACCTCTACTGAACCCCCAGGATTGGAGTGGTGCAGGAACTGTTACAGAGTGTGAGGGTCCACTGTGCCCTTAGGTTGTCAGCTGTACACAATGTCCTCTTTTAACTTCAGGCCGTAGAGGATACTGTCTCTAGTGAGGAAAAGTGGTACCATCTTTGAGATGTATTTGCAATGGAGCAGAACTTTTTGCTCTTATTCTGCCATTAGTTGCCCATACTTTAGGATTTATTTGTCTCCACAAGAGGGAGGCAGCGTACCTGACCTGGGTGCAGATACACTACAGTATTTAACCAAGATGAGACTCTCCCCAGGAGGGTAACTGAACTTCCTGGCATAATTAAAAAGGAATGGGAGAAGAGGAAGCCTCCTACTTATAGCCTAAGGTGTGTGAGAAATATTAAGCTACCTTTTCTCCAGTGACTCCTTTCCCTGAAGTATGACAGCTGGAAGGAAGGCTAGGGTTGAAAATAAGCAAGGAAGCTGGGCGTGGTGGCTCACGCCTGTAATTCCACCACTTGGGAGGCTGAGGCAGGAGGATCCTTGCAAATTGGAGGTCAGCCTGGGCTACAAAGTGAGCTCAAGGCCATCCTCAACTGCATAGAGAGACCCTCTCTCAAAAAGACAAGAAAGAAAGAAGAAAGAAAGAAAGAGAAAGAAAAGAAAAGAAAAGAAAGAGGAAGGAAAGGCTGGGCCTGGTGGTGCACTCCTGTAATCCCACCACTTGGGAGGCTGAGGCAGGAGGATCCTTG
>PVLA01003318.1:87118-219168 GCA_004027455.1 Hydrochoerus hydrochaeris
AAAGAAAGAAAGAAAGAAAGAAAGAAAGAAAGAAAGAGAAAGAAAAGAAAAGAAAAGAAAGAGGAAGGAAAGGCTGGGCCTGGTGGTGCACTCCTGTAATCCCACCACTTGGGAGGCTGAGGCAGGAGGATCCTTGCAAGTTCGAGACCAGCCTGAGCTACAAAAATGAGTCCAAGGCATCCTAAACTGCATAACAAGACCATGTCTCAAAAAAAAAAAAAAAAAAAAAGAAAAAGAAAAGAAGGACTGAGAAACATAGTCCCTCTATAGTCATGATTACCCCAGGCTCCTCCATGGAGGAGTCTGGCCAGAGGGGGCAGGCAGAGGGTGCCCCAGGGCCCTTCAGTCTTGCTAGGCCCCCTGGGAAGATGGGTCTGATTGCTACAACCTCTGTCCCAGGGGTGTCTAACTTCTGGTGGCCACCTTTACAATCAGGAGTGTGGCTCAGCAGGCCTCTAGTCACATGGCTTTTATCTCGGTTCCTGTTGAGGTAGCCTGGCTTTCCACCAGTGCATTAGCAGCGGATTAGTCCTCAAGCTGTTTTTGGAACCTTAGGAATCAAACTTAGACTCTTAAGGCTGCAACCAAGGCTGTCACTTTCTCTTGGTCTCTTTGTTTTCCTCCCTTGGATTCTTCCTGGTCTTGATCATAATATACCAAGGAGGCAGCGCCCACTAAAGTATCAAGAGAGCTATCTGGAGCAAAAGCCACTTTTGTAGCTTTTCCCTAATACCTGAAGCTGACCCGGTAGTAAACTTTAAGGATAATATGTCCTTCTACTGAATCAGGAACCATGGATGTGTGTTTCATCAGTGCCTCTTGTAAACAACCTAAGAAGGCAGAGGGGTTTTTATCTTTCTCCTGATGAATAGTTGACAATTTAAAATAATTGGAAAGGGCCAGGGATTTAGCTCAGCAGCATAAGCACCTGCTTGGCAAGTGCGAGGTCATGATTTCGATCCCTGGTATCAAAATAAATAAAATAAAATAAAATAATTGGAAGATAGGGGAATGGGGAAAAAAAACAAGTTATACCATGTACAAGTACAAATTCTCTATGATGAATGTTATCGTTATATATATCTAAAATGTAAAATAAAATCTAATTTAAAAAATAAATAAGTGAAGGACTTAGTTCTCAGCCTTAAACCTTCAAGAATATGTCTGAAGATATCTCTAATTTCAGTCTCCCGTCTGGTAGGTCAGACAGTAAGGGTCTTATGTAGGGACCACAGTTATCCTGGCTGCTTGTCTTCTGGCCTTCTAAAATTAACACTATCATACTTATCTCCAAATGTAACAGAGGCTTGTAATGCTGTTTGTCTCTCATTAGAAGACAATGTTTGATTTAAGAATAATGGTGCGGCCATGTTGGACCTTGGGGGCGCTGGGAAAATGGGCAGCCAGTTCACCCCTCTGGTGGGTGGCTGTGAGCCTACTGGGGTGCGGGCTAAGAAATGTTTATTTTCTGTGGGCTCAATTTAAAGGTTCTTAGTTGTTGGGTAGGAGGGAAACATTGAGATGTTAGTTTTTTTTTTCCTAATCTTTAGTACAAACGTGCCTCATAAAGAGAAAAATATAAAATGACAGAAAAAGATAAGAAACAAGATCAGAAAAAGAAGGTCTTCTCACTGGGTGTGGTGGCTCAGGGAGGCTGAGGCAGGAGGATCACTGTGAGTTCCAGACCAGCCTGGGCTACAAAGTGAGCTCAAGGCCAGCCTGAACTGCATAGCGAGACCCTGTCTCAAAAAGATGAAAGAAAGAAAGAAAGAAAGAAAGAAAGAAAGAAAGAAAGAAAGAAAGTCTTCTTCTCATGTACACAGTGAGTAATTGAGGCAACTTGTCCACGAATCATCTCCTCAGCCTGGAAAGATAAGAAGGGAATCGCAAGAGCTAAGGTTGTCTCACTGCCAGCAGAAGATCAGACCTAAAAGGAAACCAAGGCAGAACAGGCTCAATATTCTTTAGAGAGTAGAGAGGTGAATGAGGCCAGGTTGTCCCAGTGAAACTTCTCCATGTCTCCAGGTCCTAAGAATGGCTGCCAGCCATTCTTTTACTCATTTTATTGCCTTTTACTGGCAAATGGCATCTCATGATTAATTAATAGGCATTTATAGCTCCTAAATATAAACTATGTTTCATAAAAAGACTCATTTTATAGCATTTCAAAAATTTACATTTTGGGGCCAGGGATTTAGCTCAGTGGCTTAAGCACCTGCCTGGCAAGCGCCAGGTTGTGAGTTCAGTCCCAGGTACTAATAAATAAATAAATAAATAAATATTTTAAAAGCCTACAAAAAAAATTTACATTTTGGTTAGTATCACAGCCCGCTAGGGGGCGCTCTAACATTACTTTACCCTAGCTCTGTTTTGTTTGTTTATGGTTTTTTGTTTTTGTCTTTTTGAGACAGGGTCTCCCAATGCAGTTCAGGCTGGCCTTGGACTCATTTTTGTAGAACAGGATGGTCTGCAATTTACAACGATCTTCCTGCCTCAACCTCCCAAGTGCTGGGATTACAGGAGTGTGCCAGCATGCCAGGCTCTGTGAATAGGTCAAACAAGTCTAATGTTACATTTCTTAGTGGTGTTGTCTGACAAGTCAAACAGGTCAAGGGAAGAGCACCAACAAACTCAGTAGTCTAAATGCAGCATATACAAAACGGGAATACAAGATCTTGCCTTCAAAAGTAAAATGTCAAAGAAACATCATAATCTTCACATGTTCTCAATTTAAATTTATCATCATTTTAACAAAAACAATTTGTAAGAAAAAAAAAACAACAATGGTGTAAAAAAGCATAAAAATTAAAGCATAAACCAAGATGACAATTTCTGATTACCTAAAGGAGTCACAATCCAGAATCCATAGAACAAAAGCAAACTTTTTCCTCCTTTTGGTTATCTCAGTGGGACCTCCCAATGATACCCAGGAAATAAATACAACTCTCAACCTGCTAGCAGTCAGATACACTGTTTATGTTTCCCAAGACCAAAGAATGAATTCTAAGGAGGAATGAAGGTTAAGAATAGGCAATATTTATTGAGGAGGGAGAGATGTAGCTCCTGAGACACAGGAGAGGATCCAGAAAGTGAGTTGCCAGGGATCCCCCCATTACAGAATAAGTTTTAGGGATCAAATCATGATATCAGTACAACACAGACAAAACTATGATCAACCATCAGATTGTAAGTTTAGCCACTTAGGTAATATTGATCCAGTGGGGAATTGAGTCACATAGCACCTGGAAAGAACAAGGACCTTTCTTGGGAGGAACAAATCAGAGGGTGCTATGCTCACATGAGGGCAACTGATGTTAAGGTTAATTTACTGTCTATCTCCTGGAGAGGCATGTAAGGCTGGCTGTTTTGTCTTAGGCTTACCCTCTAACAGATGCATCTCCAGCCACAGTCATAATATGTTTCCATCCTCTTTGTTGACTCTCTTGAGGGCCCAGCACTGCCTGACTGCCTATAATATTTCTGCCTAATTTAGCTGTCTATAATACAAGAATATCAAGGCAGTCAAATGAGAGGGTTACAAGAGGTCTGGGAAGCCTGCAGGTGCACATGTAGACATGTGAAGGGTGGACCAGGTTTTCTTGCTCAAGGTCACACGGCTGGCATGGAGTAGGGAGGTAATCCTGGTTTAAACTGGTGCTAAGCACGTGTTGCAATCTCTGTGCCAGTACTGGGGATGCAGCCTGATGTCTCCCACAGATTAAGCAGCCCTAGATCTGCCACTGAGCTGCATCCCCAGCCTGTACCCTAACTCCCACATGGGAATTGAGCTCAGAGCCCTCCAACTGACCTATACTCTCAGCCCTTTAAAAAAATGTGTTGCTGGGGATTTAGCTCAGAGGCCTAAGTGCCTGCCTCTCAAGTGCAAGGTCATGAGTTCAATCCCTGTTACAAAAAAAAAAAAAATTGTTAATTTGTTTTTTATTTTGAGGTAGTCTTTTTTTTTTTTCTTTTTTCTTTTTGAGACAGAGTCTCACTCTGCAATTCAGGCTGGCCTTGGGCTCACTTTGTAGCCCAGGCTGATCTTGAATTTGCAACAATCCTCCTGATTGGGAGACTAAGGTTGGGATTACAAGGGTGCACTACCATGCCCAGAAAAAGCAGATTTCTTCAAATTCGGTAGTTTACAACTCTCTTAATTACCCAACAGTTCTCATTTCACTGTTTATTCCTGGATAATGGCATCTAGATAACAGTGAAAAAAAACCCCAAAAACCCTTTGCCCTTAAGGGGGAAAACGTCACTGCAAGACTGTCCATTCCGACTGCAGAAAGCCTGCAGGCCTACAAATCAGTGAAGGAAGCTCTATTTTCCCTGTCTCCACACAAGTGTGTGACAGTGACTTGTATTTTCTTTCACACTGATCTCCAGGGGGCCAGGAATTTAGCGAAGTGTCATAAGCAGGGACATGAATTTAATCCCTGGTACAAACAACAACAACAACAAACAAAGTGATCTCCAGCGTGAAAAATGCAAAGTAATAATTTTTGAGAAATGCACAGTCCATTGCTGTCGTAGGGCCAGGGATTTAGCTCAGCAGTATGAGTGCCTGCCTGCCTGGCAAGTGTGAGGTTGGGAGTTCAATCTCTGGTACCAAAAAAAAAAATGCACACTCATATCTCAATGGCTAGAAAGGTATCCACAACCTTTCAGAGTTCTACCTAAACTGCTCTCACCCTCAACACATCTTTTTTTCTTATTTTTCTTTTGGTGTTTTTGAGACGGAATCTCACTATGCAGTATAGGCTGGCCTTAAACTCTCTGTGACCCTCCTGGGTCAACCTCCTGAGTGCTAGGATTACAAAAATATGCCACCATACCAGCCCTTCCTTCCTTTTCTCTCTCTCTCTTTTTTTTTTTTTTTTGTCTTTTTTTGAGGTAGGGTCTTGCTATGCAGCTCAGGCTGGCCTTGAGCTCACACTATAACCAGGCTGGTCTGCAACTCACAGTGATCTTCCTATCTCAGCTTCCCAAGTGCTGGGACTACAGGCGTGTGCCACCATGCCCTGCTTTGTGACTGGTTTTTAAAAATATCCCTCTGACCGTTCTGCATGGCAGGGCATGCCTGTAATCTCAGCACTCAGGAGACTGAGGCAGGAGGATCGCTGAGTTTGAGGCCCGTCTGAGCTACATAGTGAGACCCTGTCTCAAAAAAAAAAAAAAAAAAAAAAAAAAAAAAAAAGAAGTCCCTCTGGCAGCTTTGTGGAAACTGAGTAAGAGGCAAGAACCGGGAAGGACATAAGCAGAGATGCCTGGCAAATGGAGGAAGTGACCCATATACTTTGGAGAACTGTCTGGAGGAACAGCGTTTGCTCACATCCAGCCCAGCTTGGCTGGTGAATGACAATTCAGGATGGCACTACAGCCAGGTTCCCAAATTGGGGTGTGAGTCGTTGGGGAGGCAGAGATCAGATCTGAGGCCTGGTAAATGCCGTCTTTGGTACTCACCAGCTACAGCATCTTGGACAAAATCTCATCTCTCTGAGCCTCCCTCTGCCTTTTGCCCTTTTCGAGGACGTCCCTAGGAGGTCGGCAGAGCTGAGACCCTGTAGGTCTAAGGAGGTCTCAGAGGCTTCACGAGAAGTCAGTCTTCGGGGCTGGCATCGAGCTGTGTCCCCCCAACCAAACTCTGCCCTGGGTTCCCATCCAGGACCGCACCACGCAGCCCCAGAGGGTCTCGCATCCCGAAACTTCAGGAGTACGGGTCTCCCAGCGACACCAGCCTCCCGGGCAGCCGGCGAGGTAGGAGCCCAGCGCCAGAGTCCGCAGCGGGAGAGGAGGGGCCTGCAGGGAGGGGCCTGGAGGGAGGGCCTGGAGGGAGAGGCCTAGAGGGAGGGGCCTGGAGGGAGAGGCTGGAGGGGGGGCCTGGAGGGAGAGGCCTAAAGGGAGGGCCTGGAGGGCGGGCCTGGGGGAGGGGCCTGGAGGGCGGGCCTGGAGGGAGGGGCCTGGAGGGAGGGGCCTGGAGGGCGGGCCTGGAGGGAGGGGTCTGTGGAGGGCGTGGTCTTGGGCGGGACCTGAGGCCGGGGCGGGACCGGCCCCTGCCCGCCCGGAAACGCGCCGGCGGGAACTCTGTACCCGGTGAGCGTCGCGGACGCCCGGGGACCGCAGGTACTCGGGCAGACCGGCCCCACACCCGCCGAGCCCTGAGTGCGCTACCCACGCTCCCTAGCGAGCCGAGGTGTAACTTGAAAGTGGGAGCGGGAGCGCCTGCTCGAGCCGCGAAATGGGGTCCTGTGGCCCCTCTCCCCCGCGGCTCTCCCGGTCACCCCTCCCCCCCGGGTAGATGAGGTTCTGCGCGTGCCCAGAGCTGAGGAGTGTGAAGGTTAAAGCTGGGTTCTCATCCCCAGATCGGGGCTGGGGGAGCCCGATGACCCGGGAGGTTTAAGGGTCACTTGACCGAATTCCAAAATTAGGACAGGAAGGCCCACGCCTGCCTCGCTGTAAGCAAGGCTGTCCAGCTGCTATGGTGCTCGGGGTCTCCTGTCTTGTCCCCTTCCTTCCCTCCATGAGGTTCCAGCTCCCTGTCTCCCATCAGAGGTACAGTCCCCAGGACTGCAGTGACCACAGGGGCTCCCCACTGTGGCTCTGGGTCAGATGGGTGGGCTCCAGGGCTCCTGCCTCCAGCCTGGGTTCCTGTATCCTGTAGGAAGAAGCTGCCCAGCCCCCATCCCTGCCCACTCTGCCTGCCTCTGCAGCTGCCCCGGCCCTGCCTGCTCAGGCTTGCCTGGCAAGCTGGGACATGCTTGCCCCTGGAGGACCGTCTGTGGGTGATGGCTGCAGCGGTGGAGGGGCTGGAGGCAGAGGACGCAGTCGCTGCGGAAGACCTAGCAAGACTTGCAGTGGAGGATGCAGATGCCCAGCCTGGGGCTTCTCCTATCTTGGCCGGGAATTGGCTGAACTTGGACCTGTACCCTGGGGGCTGCCATCGGCTGCTGCACCTGTGTGCCCAGCAGCCCTCACCACTACTGCATGTGGAGTTCTTGCAGCTGAGCACCCACGAGAACCCTGGGCTGCTGGAAGCCACCCTGGCCCAGGTGCCCTGGAGCCAGCTGAGCCTCCGCTCTCTTATCCTCAAAGGTGAGCACCTTCCGCCTGGTGTCCTTGTCTCTACCTCTGTCTCCTTCACCTTTGCTTCTTGGTTCTCAAAGGCAATGCTGGCCCTCCTTGTCTCTGTTCCCCACTCTGCTCCCCATATAGGAGATAGGAGTCTCTGTCTCATCTCTTGTCCCCTCTGCTCCTGAACTCTGAAGATGCCCAATGAAGTTCATCATAGATCCTGTGTGCTCTTGGGGTGGTGGTGGGTGATGCAGTCAGCTGACATGAGCCGATGATGGTCTCTATCCCTTCTCCATCCATCTGCCTCTGTGTCTTTGTCCTTCCAGCATTTGTCTAGTTGGACTGGCTGAGAGGGAGGCCTTTGCCTCAACAGTGGGTTTGTATGACTGCAGGGCACAGCTAGAACCCGAAGCCTGACCACATCTGCCTCCCCCACTTCCAGGAGGGCAAAGCCGGGATGCCCTGGGTGCCTGCCTCCAGGGCACCCTGACCACACTGCCCACTGGCCTGAGTGGCCTGGCCTGCCTGGTCCACCTGGATCTGAGCTTCAACAGCCTGGAGACACTACCAGCCTGTGTCCCACAGCTGCATGGCCTGGGCTCCCTCCTTCTGTCTTATAACCGCCTGTCGGAGCTACCTGAGGCCCTGGGGGCCCTGCCCACCCTCACCTTCCTTGCTGTGACACACAACCACCTGCAGAGGCTGCCTGCTGCACTAGGGGCACTGGCCACCCTGAAACACCTTGACCTCTCTGAGAACCTTCTGGACACTCTGCCCTCAGAAATTGGTGGCCTGAGCAATCTTAGTGAACTCAATCTGGCCTCCAACCGGCTGAGGAGCCTCCCAGCTTCCCTTGGTGAGTAGCAGCCATGGCTTTGGCCTGTACCCCACCCAACCTGGGCCCCTGTACCATGGCCTCACCACAAATGTGCCTTCCCCTTTTGCTGCTGCCTCCTTGCTGCCCTCCTACTTCTCTGGGCTCTGGGGCCTCCTGTGCAGCTTTGTCTTTCCTTGGCAGCCCTGAGTGGTCCTCAGTGACCCTATGCCTGTGCTTGTCCACAGCTGGGCTGCAGTCCCTGCAGATCCTTATTCTGCACAGCAATCTCCTGACTTCAGTGCCTGCTGGCTTGGCCCACCTCCCATTTCTCACGAGGCTGGATCTGAGGGACAACCAGCTCCGGAACCTACCCCCTGAGCTACTGGACACCCCCTGTGTGCGCCTGCAGGGGAACCCCCTGGGCAAGGGCTCGCCAGTTCCCCCTAACCCCCCAGGTAGGCTTGCTGTGGGAAGGGCCAGGCCACGGAGAGGACATGGGCACTGTCAGCATCCTGAGGGCTAGTCTCCCCTGCACAGGAATACCCCAAGACCTGGAGATGCCCACTCTGTTCCTGACTTCAGATGTAGACAGGTACTGGTAGGGAGGGGACAGCCACCCTGTTACCTGGCCATACTGGGTATCTTCTCCATACTTCAAGGTCTTATGGCTCCAGCCCACAGCCCTCCTGTGTCTGACCTCATGAACTCTTCCTCACAGCTTTCCTGTAACCCCACAAGGCTGCTCTGTGACTCTGGCCTGTGGTGTCCGCCTGCAGTTCCCAGCTGGGGCTACTGCGGTCCCTGTTACCATCCACTATCGACTGTGGCTGCCGGACCCAAGCCTCGTCTCCCTGGGTCCTCATGATTCTCTGCTCAGTGGTGTCCTGGAGCTGTGGCCCCACGGTGTAGCCTTCCAGCAGGCATGAGTGGGCACAGAGGGCGGGGAACAGGGGTAAGGGGGGAAGAACAGGGCCCCAGTTAGGCTCTGTCCTCACACTCTCATAACCTGGCAGGATGTGAGTCTGTGGCTGCTCTTTGTCCCACCACGGGCCCGTCGTTGCAATGAGGTGGTGGTCAGGACACGGAGTGAGGACAGTTGGCAGGACCTGGAGACCCACCTGGAGGAAGAAGCCCCAAAGGTGAGGGCTGCCTGGGCCTATGGGCAGAGGTGCAGAGAGCGGCTGCCTGACCCCATCTGCTTGCTTGTGAGCTTTGCCTTGATTCTGTTTCTCTCCCCATGTCAACCAGCGCCTCTGGGCTCGCTGCCAAGTGCCCCACTTCTCCTGGTTCCTTGTGGTTTTACGCCCTGTGTCCAATGCCTGCCTGGTACCACCAGAGGGGACACTGTTATGCTCCTCAGGTCATCCCGAGGTCAAGGTCATCTTCCCTCCAGGGGCCACTGAAGAACCTTGTCACGTTTCCATGCAGGTGCATCAGGCAGCGCCCAGGGTAGCAGGTGGCCCTGCACACAGTGGGTGCTAAGGGACCTGTCCTGTCCTACAGGTGGTGCGTATGGCCAGCCGGGAGCTTCGAGCCCTCCTGGGGGAGCCAGAGGCTGCTGTGAGCCCCTTGCTGTGCCTCACACAGCGTGACCCTGCTGGCTTCCTCTGCCCAGTCACCGTGCAGCTGCCCCTACCTCCTGGTGTCACAGGTGAGAGGCTGCCATGCATGTGGCCATGGGGTGCTAAGAATGGTGCTTAAAAGGGGGGCCTCAGCCTGGGATCAGCCTGCTGCCTCTCCTGTCCAGGCTTTAGTCTGGACCGCTCCCGTCTGTACCTGCTGTACCGGGCCCCTCCTGCAGTCACCTGGGATGACATCACAGGCCAGGTGGCTTTGGAGCTTACCCATCTATACGTACGCTTCCAGGTCACACATTTCTCCTGGTCAGTGCCCCTCCTCCTTCCTTAGTACCCCCACTCTTTTTTTTTTTTTTTTGGTAGCGGGGATTGAACTCATGACCTTACGCTTGCTAGGCAGGTGCTTAAGCCACTGAGCTAAATCCCAGGCCCAGTACTCCCACTCTTGCCTGTCGAGCCACATCTCACCCTGCCCTCCCAGGTACTGGCTGTGGTACACCACCAAGACTTGCGTGGAAGGCTTGGCACGCAAGGCCTGGGAGCGGCTTCGGCTTCACCAGGTCAACCTCATTGCTCTGCAGCGCCGCCGGGACCCTGAGCAGGTGCTGCTGCAGTGCCTGCCCCAGAACAAGGTGGGAGCTGGGGAACCGGAGTGTGTGACCTAAACACCAGGGGTCCAAGGCTCTGGCTCTAAGTTATGTGGTGTCCAACAGGTTGATGCTACCCTGAGGCGGCTGCTGGAGCGCTACCGTGGCCCTGAGCCCTCTGACACTGTAGAGATGTTTGAGGGCGAGAAGTTCTTTGCTGCCTTTGAGAGGGGGATTGAAGTGGATGCTGGTAGGCCACCCTGCCCTGAGAGGGCCTGGGTCGACCTCTTCTTCTGTGCCCGCTGAGCTGTCCCCCACCCTCAGACCGCCCGGACTGCGTGGAGGGCCGGATCTGCTTTGTCTTCTACTCACACTTGAAAAATGTGAAGGAGGTGTACATCACCACTTCCCTGGACCGGGAGGCTCAGGCTGTGCGAGGCCAGGTGGGCAATGGGGTAGAGCCCCTTTGACTGCCTAGGTAGAAGCCAGAGCCCTGAACCCCCTGTCCTCCTCAGGTGTCCTTCTACCGTGGCTCGGTGCCCAAGGAGGTGGCTCCAGAGGCTGAGGCTGCGCGGCAGAGGAAGGCTGCTGATGCCCTGTGGATGGCCACCCTGCCCATCAAGCTGCCGGTGTGAAAAGCTGCAGGAGGGGAGGGATAGAGCCCTGGGGCTTACCCACCTGTGCGCACACTTCCAGGCTACACAGTTCTCCTGGTCAGGGCTCCTCCTCACTGCCTCCCTTCTTCTCAACAGAGACTTCAGGGATCTGCAGGGCATAGGCAGGGGCCTGGCCTCTCCCTGGTGCCCCTGAACCTGGGTGATGCTGAGACTGGCTTTCTGACTCAGAGCAACCTGCTGAGTGTGTCGAGACGCCTGGGTCCTGATTGGCCAGCTGTGGCGCTGCACCTGGGCCTGCCTTATCAAGAGCTAGAGCGCATCCGTCACAAGTTCCGGTGAGCCCCTCCTGCTACCTTGGCCTCGGCAGGGCACTGACTCCCAGGGAGGTGGGGAGTGGGTCAGCGTCAGTGTGCAGAGTAGGCTTGGAGCTGGCCACAGTGGCTCAAGGAATGGGGGGACGCCCCCCCACCACCCCGTACATGGGGAATGATCCTGGGGGTGGTGGGCAGTGCTGGGCAGGACTCCTGTCACCACCACTTTTTCTCCAAGGGATGACCTAGACGGGCAGATTCGACACATGCTCTTCTCCTGGGCGGAGCGCCAGGCTGGGCAGGAGGGGGCAGTGAGGTCCCTGGTACAAGCCCTGGAGCAGAGCGACCGGCAGGATGTAGCTGATGAGGTTCGGGCCATCTTGGAGCTTGGCCGCCACAAGTACCAGGACAGCATCCGTCGTACAGGCTTGGCACTTGAGGACCCTGCCCTACCAGGCGCTTCTACTCAGCAGCCCCTGGAGCCTGCTCAGGCCTAGGGCACAGGCTTGGAGTTGGCCCCATTATGCCTGGCCCTGATAGACAGCGCCCATTGTGCAACAAGCTGCAACATCCCCTGTGCCATCTCTGTGCTTGATTTATTTGTCTGGTGGAGAGGTGGCTGGAGGAGGGGTGACCCAATGATCTCCAACCCTGCTGGGAGGGACCCTTCTCCCAGCCTTTTGCTGCTCCTGCCTTCCCAGAGGTGGGAGGGTCAGCAGAACTCTGCAAAACCAAGGCTGAAGGAGAGCCTGGTGGTGCAAGCCTGTAATCTCAGCACTTGCGAGGCAGAGGCAGAAGGATCACCTTGAATCTGAGGCCAGTATGGGTCATATAGTGAGTGTAAGGTCATCCTGAACCACATAGCCAGACCCTTTCTCACAAACAAAAGTGGGCTGAGACGGGATGGGCATACGTACCCTGGGTGGTAGGACTCCCTCAACCTGCCCGCCAGCGTGGAACCAGCGCAGCTCAGGCCCCTCCTTTGCCCTCTGCGCGGTGCCCCGTGTGGGGTCCAGAGACCAGTAAGGAACCTATTCGCCGGCCACCCTGGGCGGACAGGGACGCGGTGGCCAGCAGGGGGAGCCGCTGTGCACGCGGGCCGGGCGGGCGGGGCCGCGCGCGCACACCGCGGGGAGGCGGGGAGGCGAGCGTGGCGGCGGCGGAGCGGTGAGTGCGGCGGCAAGGGGCCGCGAGCTGCGGACAGGGAGCCGCGGGCGCGGCCCAAGGATGCGGTGGCCTGGCCTGGCGTGTGAGACGGTGTGCGGTGTTCGGCTCTGCCGCCGCGCGCACTCCCGCTGTACACGTGTCCTGGCGGAGGAGCCGGCCCGGAGGAGGGGAGGGAGGCCCGGCGGCAAGGCGCACACGTGTCCCCTCCGGCACGACCAGGGTCCCTGTCGGGGACTCCAAGCCGGCTAGGTTCCAGCAGCGGAGCGCAGGGCCGAAGCTTGGCGGAGAGGAGCACGCGGCTCCAGCGCCGCTCCATTGTCCCCCATCGGGGTCGTCTTCCGGGCCCAGCCGGCAGGAGGGAGGGACCCGAGGTTGGGAAGTGCGAAGCCCGGTCCTGTCCGCACCTCTGGCCTCACCCGGGGTCCAGATCCCAAAGGGTAGTCCCCCGGGCGGTCTTTGCGGGCTCCTGCTTTGTCCCTGCCTGTGACCTCAGTTTACCTGGCGGGATGGCTGGGGCTGCACACTGGCTTAGCCCCGGGGAACTCGGGGCCTTGCTGGACCGTGGCTTCTGTGGTAATCTGGAGGGCCCTTGACAGCGCTCAAGCAGAAGTGGAACCACGGTGTGTGTGTGCGCGTGTGGGGGGGTGTGCCTCAGGAGTTGTCCCAGGCCCCAGGCCAAACCCCTGCGTTGGCCTCCCCTGCTCTGGCCTGGGCTGTGGGGCGTAGGGTGTGGGGCTGACTGAAGATCTCCGGGTCAGTCTGGCTCTCCCCGGTGCCACTTCAGCGGGTGTAACTTCAGGACGCCCTCCCCCAGCATCCTGCAGTCTCCCACTCCAGACGAGGCTGGGCCTGGGGACAGGGTAGGGGCTTGCAATCTCCATAGGCCAAGCAGAGCCAGCTGCAGCCAATGTACACCAAGGGGTGGGGTAGGTAGGGTGGAGGGGGCAAGGTTTAGTTGAAGTTCAGAGGTTAGGGCTGGAGAGGTAGGTGTCCTGAGGCTGGGTATGTAACTGGCAGGGCAAAGGTTGCTGCATGACTTCTGGATGTGGCAGGTAAACAGGGCATCCAAGCGTCTCTTCTCTGCCCTTTCCAGAAGATGGCTTTTTATGCCCTGCAAGAGGGTCACTGAAGCACACACAGCCCTCAAACCAGGTGGGCACCCAGCATCTCTGCAGGTTGCTTACACTCAGAGCCTCAGTCCGGGGATAACAGGGTACCTGGAAGATCCGGGCTCACCCCACAGGCTGCATCCAGGAATCCAGGGCCTGTGGGTGGGCAGCTTGGCATGCAGGATCAGTAGATCAGGCCCCTGTTTCCCCCATCCAGTCTCCCACGCTGGTCCCTGGCCGGAAGAGACAGCCTCACCACTCTCTTTTCCTCTCCGGAGGCTGCAAAGATCCCTAGCTAGCAAAGTGAAAGAGAAAGTCGCCCCGCCCCACCCCGTGGCCAATCCCTGGGCCCCTCGCTGCCTCCTAGTCGCTTATCTCCTAGTTGAGGTTGAATTGAGCGCTTGCGGGAGCTGTGGAGGATCCTGGAGGGGCTGTGCACCCGAGGTGAGCTGGACCCTCGGGCCGCGGGTAGGGAAGGGAGCAGGTCTGGTGAAGGTCTCACCCTGGAGGGCCCTGGGGTGTGAGTCAGCTGGGTGACCCTGGGAGGGCTGCAAAGCTGGGAACAGTTGACCTTTGAGGTGCTGGGGAGACATGCAGGGCCTGGGGAGCTGTGAGACCTCCACAGTTCCATTTTCCTGGCAGTGCCCCCTGGGAAAGTCCCTGGGACTGGCTGCTGGTCCCGAGCCCTGCAGCTGGTGGGAAAGACCCACCCTCATCCCTAGAGAGGATGGAGAAACAGCCTCAGGACTCAGGCAGACCACCAGCTGGTCCTTCTGGCTACTCACTCTGGGGGTCGTGGGTCATGGTCCCTGGGTCCTGTGTGCATCTGGGTGGAGAGGAAGAGGGTGGCAGGCTAGGGTGGTGGGTATCTTAGTTTCCATGGGAGAGGGTTGTCCCTGAGGTGGCCAGCCCTATCTGGGCAGGGTCCTGGGGTATGAGGAAGAGATCTGCATCCATCCCAAAGAGTCCAGGTGCCCCTGCTTCAGGCTGGGGGCTGATTGTCAGAGCCAGGTCCCCCAGAGGTATCTGCCCCTTTAAAAGATGGAGCTTGCCCCGAGTGCACGTGAGCATGAGTGTGTGCGTGTCCCAGCGTGTGTGAGGTTGGCAGGGAGGGGGCGGGTGTTAAGGGGAAACCAGGTGGCCTCAGGGATGGGCCAGGTGGCAGTCGTCTCCCCCTGCTTCCTGCACACTGAGGCTTTCTGAAGGTTGGGGGTGCAGCTGCTTGTGAGATGAGGGTGGGGAGCAGGGCTTTGTCCTGTGCACCCCCCCACTAATCCCCATCTTCTCTTCCTTTCTGCACAGGGGTGGTGTGACGCTTGCAGTCTCCCTGAGGGTGGAGGAGCAGCTGCCTCTTGCGTCAGTCCCATTGGCCCTCACCTATTCACCGTTGCTGCTGCCGCGGTGCCTCCCCTCCCCCTCCCCGTCATCTGCCCCTCTACTGCCTGGTGGCCGCCAGCCTCTGCTGTTCCTGAGTGTCAGAGTAAATGGCTGATAAACAGATCAGGTCAGACACCTGAATCCCCAGCCACCCCTCCCCCATCCCTAGACCCCACCCACCACCTGTGGTGGAGGAAGAGGTCCTGACACCTCTCCCTGCACACACAGCCTGCCTGCCAAGCTCATCAATGGTGGCATCGCTGGGCTAATTGGGGTCACCTGTGTGTTCCCCATCGATCTGGCCAAGACAAGGCTTCAGAACCAGCAAAATGGCCAGCGCATGTACTCGAGCATGTGAGTATGCTGGGGGCTCTGCACCTGTGCCCTGGGCTGGACAAGGAAGATGGGGCAGAGCAGGGTGGCCTAGGGGATCTCGCACAGGACTGGCCAGGGCCCTGCTGGGCTGTGGGGCTGATCTCTGGACCCTGGATGCTCCAGGCTGGGAGGGGAAAGTGCTGGCTCACATCTGCACACAGGAACTGGGGTGCTGGCCAGCCCCCCTGCTCACCCCTTCCCATTGGCTACAGGTCTGACTGCCTAATCAAGACCATCCGCTCGGAGGGCTACTTTGGCATGTACCGGGGTGAGGCTTGGGCCAGGGTGGGCTGCTGGTGGGGCAGGGAGGCATCCCAGGCCTCATATGGACATGCGGAGGTAGCTGATGCACTGGCCATGACCTGGGGTGCTGGGGGAGGCTGTTGAGTAAGAGGCTGGATCTCCTGAGGGGTGCCACTCTGCCCCCACTTACTGCCAGTGCCTGGACACTGCCCTGGATCTGACCCTTCTCCCCCGCTTCCCAGGACAGGCAGGACCCATCATGCACCCAGTGTGGGAGGCAAGGAGCATTATGCAAAGCAGCTTAGAAAACAGTGCCAGGCCTGGATTTGCCCACATGTGCAGCTCCGAGCCTTGGCACTGAGAAAGGGCTGGCCACCACCTCTGCTAGTTCTGACACCTATGTCTTTGTTTCCCCCCACCTGTAAATTCCCCAGGAGGAAGGTGTCCCCAGGGAGGTCTGCCGTGGTTCCAGGGTCTCGCCAGCATCTGAGACAGATGGCAGTTGGGGAGGAGATGCAGATGGAGGGGAGGGTGGTGGCCAGTGCAGGAGGACAGTGGCACAGAGGCCTGGTCCCCACCCCATCTGGCACAGACCAAGCCCAAATGTGGGTGAGAGGGCAGAATGCAGTGGCCAAGGAGTACTGCATGGGGTTTTGCCAGTTGGGAGGCATGTACTGGCTCAGAGCCTTTCTGACCAGGGCACAGCATGTCATCTCTCCCATACCACCTACATGCATCCCCCCTGCCCTACTGACCCCAAAATACCCCACAGGAGCAGCTGTGAACCTGACTTTGGTCACCCCTGAGAAAGCCATCAAGCTAGCAGCTAATGACTTCTTCCGGCATCAACTTTCAAAGGATGGGTGAGGGACTTGGCCTGGCTGGCTGCTGTGGTCCTGGGGAGGGGACCGTGCCAAATACCTGGGTGGACATGGATATCAGCCCTGGCCGCTGGATCCCATCTGTGGCCCTAAAGGATCTCCTGCCTTGTCTTCCCACCCTGGCTTGCTTGACCTAGCAAGGCACCTCCCCTTTGTGTGTGGGGGTGGTGGTGAGGGGGCTCAAGGCAATAAGTCAACTGTCCCTGGCCGTCAGCCACTGCCTGCTGCCAGGATTGTGATACCAACCAGCTCCCCTTTCAAGGAGCATGGGCTGCCATTGTGGCCCCCCTTCCAGCACATGCAAGATCCCTTCTCCCCACTTCTGTGCCTTCCGGCCCCTGCCCTCATGGCTGTCTGTCCCTGGGCCTGGTGCCTGCTGTTGGAGGGCCTCATTCGCTCTTTGTGCCAGGCAGGGACTGTCACTTCTCACACCCTCACTCCCACAGGCAGACGCTGACGCTGCCCAAGGAGATGCTGGCAGGCTGCGGAGCTGGTACCTGCCAGGTGATCGTCACCACCCCTATGGAGATGCTAAAGATCCAGCTACAGGATGCAGGCCGAATTGGTGAGGGCCAGGGTCAGGGGGCAGCAGCTGGGCCTTGTCCCCTGCTCAGAGCTCAGAGAAAAAGACCAAAGCCCTTTTCTCACCAGCCGCCCAGAAGAAGGTTCTGGCTGCCCAGCTCTCAGCCCAGGCCAGTGCCCCAACCTCCATGGAGGCTTCTGCTGTACCCCGGCCCACGGCCACCCAGCTGACCCGAGACCTGCTGAGGAGCCATGGCATTGCTGGCCTCTACAAGGGACTGGGGGCCACGCTGCTCAGGTGGGAGGGCAGGAAGGGTGGAGGAGGCCTTGTGTCCACCCCCTGCCCCACAGTCGGTGTCACTATCCCCTTCCTGCAGGGATGTTCCCTTCTCCATTGTCTACTTCCCCCTGTTTGCCAACCTGGACCAGCTAGGCCGCTCAGCCTCTGAGGAAAAGTCGCCCTTCTATGTATCATTTCTGGCTGGCTGTGTGGCTGGTAGTGCAGCTGCCGTGGCTGTCAACCCCTGTGATGGTCAGTGCTGGGCCTGGCCCTCAGGCTGGGGAAGGGGGCCACAGGGTGGGCTCCTGTGTTGATGCACATGCCCCTTGTAGTGGTGAAGACGCGGCTCCAGTCGCTGCAGCGTGGCATCAATGAAGACACCTACTCTGGCTTTCTGGACTGTGCCAGGTGGGAAGGTCCCAGGTCTAGGGCTGGGAGATGGGGGTAGCACTGTACTGACCTTCCCCTTGCCCACAGGAAGATCTGGCAGCATGAGGGCCCCTCCGCCTTCCTGAAGGGTGCCTACTGTCGTGCACTGGTCATCGCTCCCCTGTTTGGCATCGCACAAGTTGTCTACTTCCTGGGCATTGCTGAGTCCCTGCTGCGGCTGCTACAAGAACCCCAGGCCTGAGCCCACTGTGAGAGCAAAGCAGGGCAGCCAGTCTAGGACTGAGAGTGGGAGTCTTTCTCTAGTCCTGGCCCATGGGGGGAGGCAGGGTTCAGGGTCCATGGGGGTGGTGCACACGAGGCTGCCACAGGGCCCTGTGGACACCACCATTGGGATCAATGTCTTATTTATGTAGAAAATGCAGATATCTGTACATTCCTTGAGCCAGACCATGATCCAATCCTGCCCGGACTGAACACCCCCAGGGACAGAGCTGGTCTCTGGGCTGGGGGCCCCAGACCTAGGCTGAGCAGGCTGGACACTATACCCCATCCACTGGCATCCAAGGCTCTCCTAGTTTACAAAGGGGACCCAGACAAACCTATTTATTGAACTTGCTGCGCCCATGTGGCTGCCTGTCCTGTTCATCCATCCACTATCCCTGCTGCCCTCACCTCAGCTAGCCTTGCAGGAATCCCAGAGCGGTGGGGCTTACACTGAGTGCTGGCTCCCAGGGCAAGTGGCCCACTGTGGGATCTGGTGGAGGCCTGAGCCCTGCCCCAGGCTGGTCCAGGCTGCATGAAGGCTGTGTGCGTGTGTATGCATGATGAGGAGCAGGTTGTGCCTGCCAGCCCTTAGCTGGCCTGGCTCCTTGGGAAGGGGCTGGGGTGCTGCTGCCTGGCCCACGTGGCCAGGCAGGCCCTGTGCTCCAGACCCTCTGCTGACCCTGTCCAGGAATTTATTTTGAGACTCCCCTACCCCTGGACTAGACTGGATTGGACTGGACTGAGATTGGCCAAGCCCAACAGCAGACTTGAAAACCAGTATGGAGAATGGGGGCACCTGCTTTGCTGTGAGGGAGGCAGTGGCTGCTGTTCACCCCCTAGGGCCCACCGTACTCTCTTGATGATGCTGAGAAGCCCCCTCCCTCCCACCCTGATGTTGTAATTTCAGACAGGTTGCATTGCCCTGCCTGATTGTGTTGGTGACTGATCCTGAAGTGCTGGTGCTGTGTCCTCTAGCCCGGCCCCCTCTAAGGAGGCCCCTTCCCAGTGACACTACCTGGGGCGCAGGTCTTGGCCCCCATTTCACGGTTGCTCCTGGGAGCTGCCCCCTCCCGTATCTGTACCTTGGAAGCTGCTGCTGCTTACAGAATTATATTTTTTCTTTTGAAGAGTTTTAAGAAGTTGTAACTTTTTGTGTCTTGTCATGTATGAGGATAAATAAATATTCTAAGTAGATGCTCCCTCTCTGCATGTCTGTGGGTGTGGGAGGGCAGCTCCTCTTCCAAGGCCCAGCTCCCCCTGCCTGCGCTGTGGAAGGGCCAGACCGCAGGTGGGGTTGGCCTGCAGCTGTCCTGCAAGAAGGATGGGTACCTGAGGACAGCATAGCGGCTCCAGCCGCCCTCAGCTTGCCTTCTAGCCTAGGGAAGAGTGGATGCGCCCCGCTAGTCACAGCCTTAGATTCCGCCCCGTGACAGCCCAGGCCCGCCCACGCTTACGTCATCAGGCCCCGCCCCCGTGGTCCTGGCGTCCTGTGCGCGAGCTGTGCACTGTGGGAAACTCCGGGTGCGCCCGCGTCCGCACCATCTTCACTGCGGAGCCCTGGAGGAGGTGCATCGCCGGCCGGCCCGACAAACGGCGTAAGGCGGTGGGCTCCGCGGCGGGCAGCGGGATGGGGCGCCGGGGCTGGGGCGGGCCAGGGTGCCTGGCCGCAGAGGTCACCGGGTCGCGCAGCCCTGCTCTCCCGGACTCGGAGGCGGCACCGGGCGGTCGGGAGGGCGCAGGTGCGAACCAGAGGTGACGAGGGGCACAACTGCCCTTACCGGTGCTGCCTGGGGCCGGGCCCTCCCAAGTCACAGGTGTGAGGGTCGGCTGGGGCTCCCTGGGAAGCCGGGCCACGGCCAGGCCTCTCCTCGGGACACCCTCAAAACGCCGTGCCCTTCAGGTGACCTTCAGTGTGGTCACTGCGCGTGTCGGGCAGACTCCCTCTTCCTGTGGGTGCGGGTATTTTTCATCCTTCCCGAGGATGCCTGGCCTTGGCAGTGGTCCTCAGGCCAGGCCCTTCCTGCACCCCATCTGGAACCTGGGAGTCAGTGAAGTCTTTCTTACAGTGGACCACCCACCCTGTGCCCTGAGGCTAAGGCCCTAGGGCACTGTGGGTACTACTCTAGGCTGTGTCTGAGGCCAGCCCAGCCACAAGCTCAGCAAGGACACCCTGTCATTGGGCCAGACATAGGTGAGGTGCTGGGGGGAAAGGGCACCAGAAAGGGGGAGCTGCCCTGCTTCTCTGCCTAGGGGTGATACCTCAGTTTCATCACCCCAGGGTCCTCGTCCTAATGCCCGTGGCCCCACTCCTGGCCCTGAGCCAGGGTTCCAGCTCAGCCCTGCCCCTCCTCCACCAGGACCTTGGCCAGACCACACAGCCCAGGGCAGCTCAGCACCCCTGAGGAACATCCAGGAGCCCCTCTGGTATGTGCTTTGTCTCTGTGCTGCCATGCCCACATGTCCCCATCACCCTCTAGCCATGCATAGTTCTCAGGGAATGGATGTAGCAGGCCATGGGCAGGACAGGTCTGGAGAGGAAGCAGAGGCCTCTGGCTGGTCTCACCTGGCCCTGCCCACCTGGGTTCAGTCCACAGGCTCCTGCCTCTGTAGCTGAGGGGGCTGCTCTGGGAGTGGTCAGCCTGATGGGGACCATACCTTGAAGAGGAGGCTGGGGTATGGGAGCTCCGAACAAGACACCTAGGGAGGCCAGGACACAGGAAAAGTGTGCAAGGGGCAGGGTACGGAGGATTCGTGGGGCTGCTTCCCTTGCCACATCCTCACTCACATCCCCCTCCAGGCCCATATGATGCCCAGGGGCAAGCTGTCCTGAGACACCAGTCAAGCCACCTGCCTGTCCCCAACGCCTGCCCAGTCGCCAGTACCATCACTATGGAGTCCAGGGCAAAGTCCGCTGGCAGCCCCAAGCCAGACACCAAGGTATCTCAGGCCACTGCCGAGACCAAGGCCACCCCAGCTGCCGATGGAAAAGTCCCTTCGACCAAGGCTGGAAAAAAGGAGGCCCAAGTGGAGAAGCAGGAGCAGCCTACAGCCCCTACCAAGAAGACTGCAGCCAAGGCTGACCCTGCCCTTCTCAACAGCCACAGCAACCTGAAGCCGGCCCCTTTGGCTCCCGCTGTCCCCAGCAGTCCTGATGCAGCCCCAGAGCCCAAGGGTCCTGGGGATGGGGCGGAGGAGGACAAGTCCACCACCAGGGGCCCACAGGGTCCTTGGCCCTGTGAGAACTTGACACCCCTGCTGGTAGCTGGGGGTATAGCTGTGGCAGCAGTGGCCCTGATTCTTGGTGTAGCTTTCCTGGCTCGGAAGAAATGATTCCTGGATGATTGGTGTCCAGGGGGACACAAAGCCACTTTCTATACAGACCTGGGAGCTAGTGCATGCAAGTTTACAGTACCTATCTATATCTACATACATACATCATATACATATATGTATACCCCCTCCATGTACACAGCGGAAGAGACACAGCAAGCCACCTCTGCTCACCCCAGTATAGTCCCTGCCAAGATCCGAGGCAGAAGCCTGGGCTCTGAGGCTTACAGGGCAGGGCAGAGGCCCAGCCTGGCAGGCTAGGCACTGGGCACAGGAGGAAAGACAGAACAGATCCTGTGTGCAGCTGCCTGGTCTCCGAAGGACCAGAGTCAGGGTGGACAGTGGGTCCCTAAAGTTCGTATTTCTGATCCTGGGCTGGGCCTGACACAGGAAGACTGCCCTGAGGTGAGCAGTTCCTCTTCAGTGCCACCTCTACAACTGCCTGTGCTGTGAGTTGGAGGAAAGATGGCTTGGGGACTCGTCTTAGCAGGGGCTCCTGGAAGTTTCCCTTTTCCAGGTTGTGCCCAGTGAAGCCCATGCAACTAGGGCCATGCTGCATTTCCTGGGCAGTGCTCACAGCCTGGGAGGGAGCCAGGTGTCCAAGGAGGATCTCCCCTCCCAGCTGTGCCTGCCAATGCCCCCGCAGAGTGGCCCCTCCTGCCTGCACCCAGCGACCCTGTCTAACAAGCGTATAAATGCAATAACACAGGTAGAGTAGAACTGCTTGGTGGGTGGCAGTCATGCATCACCCACTTCCTGCAGGAAGACCGCTGCATAGTCCTCCTCCACACACATGGCCCTGGCCTGCCCTAGCATGGTGGCAGCAGGCAAGCTTCCCAAAGTGGTGGTGGTGGCCACTGTGGAAATCATGTCCTTTCCTGGCTAGCACCACAGGAGCTGGGCCTGGGCGGAGGCTGAGTTGGAAATAAACTCTTGTCTAAAGGCTAGGCTGGTGTCCTCACCTGCATGGGCTGGGAGGGGCAGAAGCTTCCAGCTGGGACCTGGGGACACAGATCCACACCTGGCATAGGCAGCAAGCAGAAGTGCCAGGTCCCTGGTGGATACAACCAGTAAGCCTGCCCATCCCAGAAACCCCTTTACCAGTCCTCCTGGCACCCTCCCACAGAACACCAGATCAGTGGAACATAGCCCAGGCTGAATCACTGGCTTCACAGCACAGGGCAGGAAGCTCTTTTCAGTCCTCTGGGAGCCCCATCCTTGGAGGGGAACAGAGGAGCCTGTGGGAGCTTAGTCTGCTCTGACCTAGTGTCCAGTCAGGGACTGAGGCCATGCTGGGCCCAGAAGTCTTTTGGACTGCACTATCTGGGTCCCATGGCCCCACCCCTAGGGTGCCAGGCTGGTGGGAGCTGGTCCTCCCACCTCCCCTAGGCCATCTTCCAGCTGGTGGGAGGGGTCCCATTCACACAGCCACAGCCTGGGGTCACAGCTGTGGGCACCTCCACAGGGTAAAAACACCCGGAGTGGACTGTAGTCCCCGCCCAGGCTGCCCTTCATCTTCTCAAGTCCAGGAGGCCTCTCCTGGGCCACCTAACCCAGGCCTGGCTGTCCAGGGGGTAGGAAGGTGCAGTGCCACACGGGTGAGGTATTTTCTATGCCTGGCAGGTGTCTCAGTCTTCCCACTCTCTGATCTTCTCACCTCAAAATAGACAATTGCATCTCAGCAGTATGGGAAGCGAGGCAGGAGGATTTCACATCCGAGATCATCCTAGAAAAGTGAGCCCATCTCAAAACCCAAAACGACTTAGACAAGCAATACCATTCATTTCAGCAGACCTGGGGCTGTGGGTAGGTCTTCCAGCTGTTAGCCCAAGTGTGGCCCTCTGAGCTGCAACACCCCCCACACTGCTGCTTGCTTCCCTCACTGACTCACAGGGTGCTGCAGTGGTTTAAGAATGTCTGCACCTCCACACGAAAGGGGGACAATGCTCACGATGCATACTGAGTTGATCTGGACTGTCCCGCTAAGGCCTGTGTGCTCAAGGGTGGGTCCTCAGCTTGGCACTGTGGAGGTTGTGAAACCTTTAGGGGGGTTCCTAGTGGGAGGTCTTCAGGTCACCAGGGATGTGTCCCCCCCCCCACCTGAGGAGCTAAACCAGGGCCTTTTCACTGAACTGCACTTAGAGGCACGTGCTGGAAAGGGACCGAGGGACGCTGGCCTCTCCTGGCTCTCGTGCTTCTGGCAGGAAATGAGCAGTTTTGCTCCAATACAGGCATCTGCTGTGACACCCTGCCTGAGTACCATGAGCTTGCAGCCTCTAAAGCCACAGGACAGGATGAACCTTTTCTCTGTGAGTTATCAAATGGACCTGATGGCACACATCTGTCATCCCAGCTCTCCAGAGGCTGAGACAAGAGGATTGCCAGCCTGGACTGAACCCTACTTCAAAGAAACAAATCACCAAAAATTATCTCTAAGCTGGTCCACACTGTGGACCTGTCTACCTCCAGGACTTTCATCTCCTCAAGTTCTGTCCCCAGTCTCTGGAACCCACTATCCTACTTCCTATCTCATTTTTTTTAAAATTTTATTTTACAGAGAATAAAACAAAAGAGGACAGAACAACACAGATCAGAACAAAACAATACAAGCAACACAGCACTTCACAACAAGACAATTGGATATCAACAATAGCTACCATAATATCTCTTTCTTTGAAATAGTTGAGCATAGCTTCACAAACAATAATATCAAACATAACAAAATAGAATAAAAGCATTCAAGAGAATGAAACTATTACAAAGCATTCTGAACCAAGTAATAGAAAATGAACAATGGCTACTATAATATCTCATTTTCATAAAAAATTTGTTTATATTATTACTCATACTAAAATCCAGTAAGACACATGATAGAACCAATGGTAATAGAACAAAAGCATGGTAGGACTTCAGAGCCAGATGATATTAAATCAGCAATGGCTGCCATAGTGCCTACTTTCTATCTCAAGGGATCTGACAACTAGGGCAAAATGACCTCTAGCTTCACCCGTGTAACATATCAGGTTTCTTTCTTTCTTTCTGTACTGTGGATTTGCTATGACCCATGTGGCCCTTGAGCTTCCTGGGGTGAAGGACCAAGGGAAGATGAGAAAATAAAGAAGAGACAAAGCTGAAGTCAGGTGGAGCCCTTACCTGCCTGATGGGAGGAACTGCTCAACCACTGTAGCACTTTTATTTGTATGCTTGGAAGGATGATGTCAACTTCAACCCCACTGCCTAGCAACCCACTGCCTGGAATGTCTAGGGGCTTGGTGTTTTTCTGGGCTGAAGCAACTTCTGGTGGCTTGCCCTGGGCTCTCTTTGTTCTTGGGATGGCCATGCATGGCCACACCTCAGCCCTGCATGTGGGTTGATTTCCAGTTTCAATGGCTCCCAAAGGGTTGACCCAGGCCTTCATACTGAGGTACATTCCCAGCCTTTGTGTGTATAGACCAGATCTTGCTAAGTTTTCACTCTGGTCTTAAACCTGTGATCCTCCTGTCTTAGTCTCTGAGTGCTGGGATGACAGTCATGTGCTACTGCACCTGGCAACGAGCCATGACTTTTGAGCTACAAAGCATTAGACTGGATGGACCACATTCTGTGTGTCCCTGTATTTGTCCATTGACACTCAGGTTGCCTCTGTCTCTGGATTGTCATGAACAGGGGTGTACAACATTCAAGTCCCCATTTTCTTTACTTCTGGGGTATGCCCAGCAGTGGCATTGCTGCCCCTCCATGGCAGGTATACTGTGCAGTGGCAGCCTCAATGCTCCAGGGTCTGCTGATCCCAAGAGAACCCTGGCCTGCTTGGGTGGCTCCACTGCGCCTCCTCACCATGCAGTCTCACCCTCAGTCTCATCCTCTTCTTCCTCTGTGTGCCAAAGCTTGCCTGTTTGCTGGCTGAAAAGCCTTCACCTGGCCTGAAGGACTTCTACATATTGCATATCCCAAGCTTTTGCTACTGAAGGCACTGGAAACTCTCACTTCATGGCTTCTGGAACAGAAGCTGAACTCTGGGGCTGGGGATTTAGCTCAGTGGCATAAGCGCCTGCCTTGGAAGCATGCAGTTGTGAGTTTGATCCCCGGTACAAAAAAATAAATAAAAAATAAAAAGTACACATGTGCTGTTAAATGTAGCACAGGCAGCGTTATCTCAGGGACAGAGGCATCTATGTTCTGGAAAGTGCTGGAGGCAGGCCCTGCCCCACAGCAAGCCCCAGGCTATACCCCTACTAGACTGCTCTCGTGCCCTGAGCCTTTAGCCTTTGCTTTTGGAGCACCAGTCCTGGCCTCTTCTAACTGTCCTCATGTTGCAAGCTAGTGGCACAACTTCCAGCAGCATGGTGGGGGCAGGGGCACGTTGTTTTTTTCCTCTCTAGCACCCCATCCCTCCTGCCAAGAGCAGGCAGCTCCTCTCTGTGTGACTGCGGATTACCCCAGCAGCCCGGCCCTCTGAGGCATGGGTGGAAAAAGCCAAAGAAATCCTCCAGACCCAGGGCCCAATGCCCAAGGACCAAGAGACGGCAGATGTGTACCTGTACTCAGAGCTCCTGGCTCCCTACACCTCACTGGCCAGTCCCCTCAAGTCATGACAATGGAGTAGATGGGCTGCATTGCCCACTGCAGGCCAGCAAGGGCAGAGACCCTGTCCTGACAGGCATGTGCACCCTGTAGTGAGCAGGCAGCACTGATGTGGCTTTCCTGAAACTTATCCCTGCTTGGCACAGAGGTTAGAGGTAAATTGGGCTTGGTCCCCATCACCCTCCACCCCACAGGACTTGAATACTTACTGACCCCTTCCTCTGGGTCCTCTTGACATCCTGGGTCCATGACAGCTTTTTCCCATCACCTTCTTCAGGCAACAACTGCCACCATCTGCCCACATTTGGGATTCCTTGACTAGGCCCTGTCAGCCTGGGGAGGGACAGTGCAATGGCTGGGCATTCTCAATGGTGCTGAGCCTTTCTGCCCCAGTGATGGCTTGTTCCTGCCCCAGACCAGTTGCTTTTTTCCAGTACTGGGGATCGAACTCACAACCTCATGCTTGCCAGGCAAGCATTTATGCTGCTGAGCTAAATCCCTAGCCCCTGCCCTCTGCTTCTTGAGCTGTGAGTCTCCACATCCCACCTAGCCCAGCCCTGCCCTAAGCCCTGTGGGGCATGCACTGGCTCTGGACAGTTCCCACTCCTACACAGTAAGGAGGGGCTCATGTCTCCCAAAGCCCAGACCCCTACAGAAGCCCTACTGAGATTTGCCCGAAAGTCACCTGAGCTATCAGTGGACACTCAAGTACACTGTACAGCCACATTCTCAGTAAAACAGGTAGTGCCACTGATGCTTAGGGCTTAATAGTGAAGTCAGTGGTCAAGAGTTTGATGGGCTGAGAGGAGCTCTGGCATTTCAGCCAGAGAGGAGCAACCAGTGTAAAAGCATGCAGGAAAGACTCAGGTGAAAACAAGCAGGGCTGGCAGGACACTGGAGGCCCTGCAGCCTGGGCCAGAAACATACGGCAGAGGTCCCTTCTGCCTATCCCTGATTGGCACAGGAGCAAGTGTAGAGATGGGAAACAAGCAAACATACTCCACGGTGCCCATGTTCCTGTGGCTTTTAGCCTCCCAACAAGGCCAAAACCAACTTCAGGGGCACTTCTGCCCCCTGCACCTTCCTTGTCAAGCACGTGAGAGGACTCAACAACTGAACCACAGCCACCAGATATCACAGATGTCGCATCCAGATGCCAGTGCCTATCAGGACTCAGACTTGGCCCTGAGAGAGGCCTTGGGAAGTGTGGTACAGTAAGACAGGGATGTGTATGCCTGGTGCAGCCAGACACCTCAGGATGGGTTTCCCACCAGAGACCTCTGGCCCCTATCCTGGGACCCGTGGCAGGCCCCGCCCATCACTCCTCACAGCAGCCCACCAAGCCAGGAGTCAGCTGTGTCCCTGGGGTCAGCTCTGAGGATACTCCTGCAGGTCTGGTACGCTGGGGCCTCCTATGTCACTGGGCAGGACAGGAAGCAGAGGCGTGGCAGAAGAGGTGCTGCATGGCCCGGAGGCACGGTGCCCTGGACTCAGCTGCTCTGGCTGGTACCAATCATGACACTTTCCTAAATGGAGCAACAGTCTTGGTGGTGGCAGGTGGCAGGTGGCAGGAGGGGGCCACCAGCCTCCCCACCAGCTTGGGTCCGAGCCATTCCACTCTCTCCAAACCAGGCTGCAAAGGACACAGCATACCTGCTGGCCAAAGACATTCGGGGTCAACCACACGGCAAGAAAAAACCGCATCAGATGCAGCCTTGACCCACACAACTCGGGCTTTCCAACAGGACCCAACACTGTGTAGGCGTCATTTCAGGAGGTGACGCCCATTCCTGGGGTGAGCCTGTCCACCCTGGAGGCTCGCTCCCCACTTTGGCCACGTGGAAGCTCACCCCGGAAGCTCGCTAAGCAAGCGGTCGTCGTCCACCAGGCCGGACCTGGCAGCGCTCAGGGTCCGTGCTCCGGATTCACGCTGTGGCCCAGCTCTGCCCCACTGGCGTGGAGTCAAAGGACCCAGCGGAGAAGGTCCGGAGCCTGGAAGGCCAGGTCTGATTGGTCCTCAGGGCCACGTAGCCGAGCGGTCTATAGCAAGGCAGAGAGGGCGGAACTTGAGCTTGCGAAAGCGCTGCGCAGAGGACCCGGGCGCGTGCGCCACCGCGCTCTTAGCCCCCCGCACCCCGCCTCCTCGCGCTGCGCATGCTCCTCCCCGCGCTCGCGCTCGTCCGGCCCGCTGCGCATGCTCTGCCCCGCGGCCCTGCTAGCCGGTCCCCAAGCCATGGCGTCCGAGCGGCTGTCCAGCCGTCCCGCCTGCTTGCTCGTGGCCAGCGGTGCGGCCGAAGGTGAGGCGCGCGTGGCGGCTGCCTGGGCGCTGGGCTCAGGTGATACCTGAGGCGGTCGCAGGGGCCGGAGGAAGCCGCGCCGCGCTGCACCTGAGGCGGCCGTTCTTGGGCGCTGCGGCCTGAGCCCGAGGCTCCCGCGGGAGGAGTCGGGGGTTTTGGCTCCTGCCGTGGTTCCCTTGGGGCGGTCCGTTTCCCGCTGCTCCAGGAAGCGTCCGGGAAGGGGCGGGACAGGGCACCGGACGGTGGGATTTTGTGTCCCCAGCAGGCGCCTGGTGCCCGGCGGGTTCTGAAAGGCGGGGCTGGTGCTTTCTCGAGCGTCAGACCAGGTGCCTGGTGGTCAGTGGGGAGACATTCGGAAAAGCGATCAGTACGTGACCCTTCTATCGGACCCAGGGGTCTGTATGTCAGTATCTGAGAGGGCATTGCGTTGTGGGGTCGTGACCTACCCCGTTCTGGGCTCCCCACGCCGTCTCCGGAAGGCGGTGAGAGGAGCCCGAGGGGAAGTAATGTGAGTCTTGTCTCCAGAGGCTGAGAGCGCCAGGAAAGGCTTGCTGAGGACGGGGGGGGGGGGGGGGGGGGGGGGGGGGGGGGGGGGGGGGGGGGGGGGGGGGGGGGGGGGGGGGGTGCGAGGTGGCTTAGCGGGTGGTGGTGGCAGGTGTAGGGAGAGAGGGTTCGGGGTAAGGGTATGGACAGAGTGCGGTGAGGTTTGGGGAGTGTTTATTCCAAACCGTGTGAATGGTTGGCGATGACAGTGTCTTAGGTTCAGGGATTGGATTGCGGAGTTAAACCAATGTCAACACCTGGGTGCTGCAGAAGGTAACGCGAGTCGGTGTTTCAAATTCCGGAGTTCTTGGGAGGAAGGGCACGTTCTTTCTGGGGTGTGGGGATGGCTCAGGACACTCTGTGTTCTCCAGCTGCTGCTTATCAAAGCCCCATGTGTTCGGGCTCAGGCCTTACTGCCCCTCCCCAGCTGTGGGCACCTGGGACACGGGTGTTGTTAGTGGCTGTCTGTTTGTAAGTGAGCCCTGCACTCGGGTTTGCCTTTGGAGACCTCTGTGTATGAGGATGGGGGAGGTGGAGTGGTGTGGAGCCTTGAGGGGGTGGGTTTTGCCCTTCTGGCTAGGGCCTGAAGACCAAGTCCCAGGCTGGGGACAGACTCTGGCCTGGTGGGATGCAGATCTAGTTGTGCTCCTTGGACCTTGTTCTTAGGGTTTCAGCTTTCTGAACCTGAAGGGTTGCAAGAAGCAAGGGATGACCTGCTTCTAAGGGTGGATCTGGGATCAAGAGAGCCCCCAAAGATGGCTACCCTGTCACAGCTGTCTCTCTTATGCAGGTGTGTCTGCCCAGTCCTTTCTCCACTGCTTCACACTGGCCAGTGCCGCCTTCAACCTACAGGTGGCCACCCCTGGGGTAAGTGCAGCCCTGCCTGCAGTGGATGCTTGGAGTCCCTACCTTTTGGAGTTGAGGCCAAGAGGGTGCTGTTGCCTCCTGTGGGGAGCCTTCTGTGTCCTGATGGAGCTGGCTTAGAGTGAGGATTCTGCATCTAGACCTGGCAACATCCTGAAGTACTGGTTCCCATCCCTGGGCTCTGGCCTGACTGGTGCAAGGGAGGCTTTTCACTGTGGTCTATGCTTTAAACAGCTTCAAGTGGCAAGTGAGACTCAGGTTACTGAAAGTAGCAGATGTTTCCAGTGGAAGGGGTCTGGGGTGGACACTTGCCACAGGATATAGTGTGTGTGCTTGTGAATTTTCGTGTTTGATTTTTTTGCTTTTTATTTTGGAGCTATGAGTTGAACCCTGAGCTCTGCACATGATAGGCTAGTCCTGTGCTACTGAGGCGCATTCCTCAGCCCATTTTGTACCTTTTAAAGTCTCCTGCAACGTGGGTGGGACAGTGCTTGCCACTATCCTGAGTCTGGACCCACATCAGTGACCTGAGTGCTCACCCTTAACCTCCGGGATCTCCCTTACAGGGGAAGGCCATGGATTTTGTGGACGTGACTGAGAGTAATACACGTTGGGTTCAAGACTTCCGCCTCAAGGCCTATGCCAGCCCTGCGAAGCTGGAGTCTATTGATGGTGGGCCAGGACACATTCCTGCTGGGCAGCATGTTCCTCTGGGGTGGGGTGCCTGAGACCTTAGAGCATCAAGGGCTGCAGATGGGTTTGGGATCTCAATGTATGTCCCATTCTTCCCCTGCAGCCACCCTGGGGCTTGCTGTGAAGTTCTCTGTCTAGAGCCCTAGAGTTCTTGTGCTTTTCTGGGGGAGGGGTAGGTCAACTGTCTGTGGTAACTGTATAGGGTTTGGGACAGTGTCTTGTGATACCTGGCTGGTTCCTGGGGGTGGGCTGGGGGTGCTGCCCTGGCTGTGCCCTTGGAACTGACTAATGGATTCCCGGCCTGTGTTCTCCCCTCAGGTGCCCGCTACCATGCTCTCCTGATCCCTAGCTGTCCTGGTGCCCTGGCTGACCTGGCCAACAGTGGGTCCCTGGCCCGCATCCTGCAGCACTTCCAATCTGAGAGCAGTAGGTTACAAGAATCAAGGGATAGGCTGGCAATGCAGGGTAGGGTTGGGCAGCTGGTTCAGGTTCAGAGCTGGGCATGCCTGGTCATTTTCCCAGTCAGCTGGACTTGTGCAGAGTCGCATGATCCTGCCTGTTAGTGGACAAGTCACTATACACACAAAGGTGCAACCCTCAACCGTATATTATGCTTCTCCAGCCCTGGCTCCTGAGGGTGCTGGTGGCTGTGCCCACCTGGGGACTTGTGTGTGTAGGTTGATGGCAGGGGTCCTGATAGGTGTGCACAGTGTCCATTATGACAAGTAGGATGCTTGTTGGGGACCAGCACACCGCCAGGTGGGCTGCTTCACAGCACCCTTTGTTGGGGAAAACAGTCTCTCTGGGCCTGGAGAGGCAGCCGTCTCAGCCATGGGAACTCATGCAGGCCAGGCAGCCTTTGAAAAGTGCCAGTGACCCCACTGCAAGGCTTGTCCTACTAGCACAGCAGCCTCCTCTGAACCAGGATGACCTGCAGATGGAGGCTGCACTAGGTGTCCCTCCTTCATGTATATCTCCGCCCCAAATTTGGAGTGACCTGGGCTCTAAGCAAAACCTGGCACTGACACCCACCTGGGGAGGTGGGTGATAGCCAGCCTGTGGCAGAATGTGGGTATGTTCAGCCACGCTGGTGACCTAGGCCTTGGGCTGCTTCATTACTTTCAGAGCCTATCTGTGCCATTGGCCATGGTGTTGCTGCTCTGTGCTGTGCCACCAGTGAGGACAGGTCCTGGGTGTTCCATGGCTATAGCCTGACAGGGGTGAGTGTCTTGGGCAAGCCAGCATCTGCAGTCAGGTTTTTTTTTTTTTTTTAATCGGTGCCAGGGATCAAACTCATGACCAGCACTTGCAAGGCAGGCACTTACGCCGCTGAGCTAAATCCCCAGCCCTGCAGTCAGGGTTCTTGCAGCTCTGCTGTTCCTGTATCCAGGGCCCTTATCCCCTAAATGAGGACATGTGTCCAGTGTGACAGGTGCTCGCCATACATGGGCAATGTCATTACCCACTGAGAGGCCTGGCCAATGGCACCAGCCCATCTGTCACCCAGGGGCCTTGATACTGGGGATGAGAGCTGCCTGTTGTGGAAGACAGCTGGCTTTGCCTCATCCCTAGCTTCCTGCCTCAGCACCCCGCCATCCTCATCTGCCCATCGTGAGTGAGGTTCCTGCTTTAGTGTATCCTATCTGTCCCTTGGGGCAGGTCCTGGGGGTGGGGGAAGGCCTTGGCAGGGGCAGAGCTGCTGGGGCCGTTGTCTGGCTTAGGTCCCCATCCCCACAGCCTTCCGTGTATGAGCTCATCAGAGCCCCTGGCTTCGCCCGGCTGCCGCTAGTCGTGGAGGACTTTGTGAAGGACTCAGGCGCTGGCTTCAGTGGTAAGCCTGGCATGCCCCCCAAATGTCCAGTCCAGGTGCACCTTGGGGGAAGCTGGCAATGCCTTTGGCCAGAGCCCAGGCTAGGCAGCCCAAGCTACTCAGATCACTGGGCCCTCAGTGGCCAGAAATGGGTCTGGAGACACCAGTGCTTAAGGCCTGCGCCCTCTGCCCTCCTAGCCAGCGAGCCTGACGCCGTGCACGTTGTGCTAGATCGCCACCTAGTCACTGGGCAGAATGCCAACTCCACTGTCCCTGCTGTGCAGAACCTGCTGTTCCTCTGTGGCAGCCGGTGAGGCTTGGGAGGCCTGGGCTGGACCTGCCCTGTGACTGCTCCTGTGTGCGGGTGCTGAGTCTTGACCATGTATCCGTCCTGCAGGAAATAAAAACGTCAGCGGACACTGCCCCTGTAATGTCCTCAGAGGCACCTGGACTGACTTTCTCTGGCTCCAAGGATTCCACTGTTCCCTGTCTGACGAAGCCCCTTGAGGGGGCATGGCCTGGACTCATCTTGGGGAATCAGCTGCTCTCCGGAGAGGCCATGCCTTCCTGGTCCCTTGGCGCCCAGCAGTCTCCCCAGGTGACTCTGAGATGACCCTGAGTGCTGGTTGCCAGATAGTCCTGAGATTCTGAGTTTTGCATTCTTGGTGAGCCGGTGGTGGAGCGGAATCCACCATGGGTATCCAGGAATGCCCTCACCCGTTAGCTGTTACCCCATGGGAGGCTCAGGACATCTCTGTCTGCCCAGGGTGAACAGGGTTTGATCAGGCTGTAGCCTCGCACTCCTGCTGAGGGAGGAAAGGCCCTTACTGCAGCTGGGATGGTACTGGGACCCTGGCAGTGAACACAGTGATGTCACTGTGGTCCATGTGGCATCGGGAAAGTCTACTGGGAAGAGCCTTTCCCATGATGCCTGGAGCTGGGCTCTTGGCAGGGAAGGAATCCCCAGAGTAGCTGCTTTCCTGGACACAGCTCATTTGCTTTCTCTCCCGCTGGGCCCCCACTGTGCAGCTGCTGGCTTTGAGTGAGGCTCCCCAGAAGCCCTGGCCTCCCACCCAGTTGGAGCCTTCCCTTTCCTCCAGATCCTGCACTCCTAGCTTAACTGGCTTTGCTGGCCTCATATCCCCAGGCATGGGGTGCCTTGAGACAGAGATGTAGGTGGGAGGCCCCTTGATTCTGCAGGACCCAATGGAGGAAGACACCAAGGCAGCTTCACGCAGGGCTGCTCCCACCACCTCATGTGTCCTCGGCTGCTTCGTTCCAAGATGGGCTGCTGAAGGCCTTGTGCTGCCCAGTCCACTCCCAGTGTGTCACGTGCACACCTTAACGAAACTTCTGAAGCCCAAGTTGTGTCCTGGCTTAGTCCATCCACACAGCCGCAACAGAAAGCACAGATGTGTTCCATAAAGCAGTGCAGGGCGTTTCCATGGTTCTGAAGGCTCAGGCCAAGCCTGGGGCAGCAGAGCTGCCCTGTGAGGGCTTCCTGGCTTCTGGCTACTCTTCATGGTGGCGGGATTGGGCGTGGGCTGGGCCCACTTGTATAAAGACCCTATCCCACTCATAGGAGCCCCTCTCTGGCCTGATGGAGACCCTCCAGTGCCAGGGCTGCCATCTCGTGGGAGTTCTGGGGAACACAGACACCAAGCGCATGGCCAGCATTTTGAAGGTGTGGCATCTGCTGAACATTTCTGGTTGGGTTGCTTGAGTGCTGCTAAAGTGGCTGCACAGTGCTGCTCCCGAGACTAGGCGTCCAAGGGGATGGGACAGAGCCTCTAGCACCATGGCAGCGGCTGAGCAGGCGGGCTTTTCTGTGGCCTAGGTTGTTAGCAGAGCCTATGTCACCAAAACTGTATGTGTATCCTCAGAATTACGAAGGACAGGTTGGTTTCCCTATGATGGGTATCACAGTATCCTTAGAATTTTTAGTGTCAAATAGGAAGGAAGCTGACTCATGATTACTAATGCTGGACCTGATGCTGTGAAGCCGGTCACCAAGAGCCTATGGTGGTCACTGCTGGTGGTGGACATGGGTGATGGGCTTGAGGAACTGGGACTGTGAGTATAGGAGTGGGTGAACTCACATTTGTGAATTAAGCCTGTGTGTGATCTGGTCCTATTCCTGGGCTGCTGAGGAATAGGAGGGACCTACTGGTGGCTCTGCCCAGTTCTCTGACACCAGCCCAAAACAGCATCAGTGGCACCCCAGCAGGCCATGGCACAGCAGGTAGGGAGCCATTACCGTCCAGCTGGGCCTTGACCTCCACATGCTGCTCTGCTTAAGGCCACCTCCCGTGGTACCCTGGGCAGTGGGTCTGCAGAGATAGCCAGGATCCTGGGGCAGAGCAGCTTGTGGTGGGCGGTTTGGACCTGGCCAGAAGCCACTCCTAGACTCTTGTTCCAGACCCGTCACGTGGCAGCTCCGAGCCCCACTCAGCAGAACCTGCTGTGCCCAGGCCTAGGCTTCCTTGGCTCAATCCCCACAGCCTACTCTGGCAGCCTGGCCTCAGTGTCCCTGGGGGCTATCCAGGGCCCCATGTGCACCTCCCAGGTTCTGGGTCTGCCTGGTTTTGGAGCCAGCTGTAGTGCACTATCCTTCTACTGCTCCCCACAGGAACCTGCCTTGCTAACCTTGGCCAAGGACAGCAGACTGGACGCTGAGAAACACCCACACCTGTACTCTCAGGAGCTCAACAGCCCCAACACTTGCCTGTGACCCTCATCCCAAGGCAGCTTTAACTCTGCCAGCACATGGTACAGCCCAGGAACGGGTACCAATAGCAGTGATGCCCTGGACCAGGGCCCCACCATCAATGCCAAGGCCTGGGACTTAGTGGTAAGCACTTCAGCTTGTGAGGGCCTGGATTTCACTCCAGCAGCAGCAGCTCCCAGGGCCACCAGGGTCACCCTCATTGAGGACTTGGGGCTCTTGGCCCCAACTCCACTTCCTAGCCTGGCCCAGATACCAGCCCACAGTGGGCACCGTAGGGGATAAGGATGACAAACAGCAAAATGAGCCAATACAGGAAAAGCAACTGCTTTAATCCATTAGGCAGTTTTACATAAAATCAGAAACCGATGATCCATCCTGTGTGATTGCTAAAAAAACAAGATTCCACAGTCTTGCATGGTAGGACTCCAGTCACAGGCAGCACAGCAGGTCTGGGGTCCACATGCTCAATGCAGGCTACTTCCCATTCTCTGCACTGAACATTTTTTCCTAGAAAGGAACACTGAGCTGTGTCTACCCCCTACTGGCCCTTTGAGGCTACAGTCAGGCCACGCCCCCTGCCATATGGGTACTCACAGCAAGCTCCACCCTGCCTGGTGGCTCAGGCCAGCCTAGGCCCAAGACCACCTGCATGGAACTCACCGTCAGCATCCGCTCCAGTTTCATGGCATCAGCAGCGAACTTGCGGATCCCCTCAGACAGTTTTTCCACAGCCATCTGGTCCTCATTGTGCAGCCAGCGGAAAGACTTCTCATCCAGGTGTATCTTTTCCAAGTCACTAGCCTGGGCTAGAGAGACGCCATGCCTCTGTGTCTGCCCTTGTCCCTGAGGCCTGGCATCACCCATCAACCCTTGGCTCCCCACAAGACTCCATGGAACTCAGGCAGTGACCCAAGTGAAATGCATAGGGCCAGGGCCTCCCAAAGCTTCAGCCATGCCCGAAGCTGCACCTGTACCCAGGGGTCCACAGCCTCAGCAGTGGTCATGGCTGGGCCTAGGCCTTACCTGCCTTGGCTGAGAGCGCAGGCACCAACTTGCTACTGTCCTTGAGCAGCTCACCCAGGAGCTTGGGTGATATGGTGAGGAAGTCGCAGCCTGCCAAAGCCTTGATCTCGCCCATGTTGCGGAAGGAGGCGCCCATGACAATGGTCTTGTAACCAAACTTCTTGTAGTAGTTGTAGATTTTGGTGACGCTCTTGACCCCTGGAGGAGACCATACCAAGTCCCAGGAGGCCCCAGGCTCCACCTCATTCTCTGTCCCCAGCCCTGCCCTCACCCATGACCGTAGGGACTGCTCACCAGGATCCTCCAGGGGCTCATATGATTTCTTGTCCGTGTTCGCCACATGCCAGTCCAGGATGCGCCCCACGAAGGGAGAGATGAGTGTCACACCTGCCTCAGCGCAGGCCACGGCCTGGGCGAAGGAGAAGAGCAGCGTCATGTTGCAGTGGATGCCATACTGCTCCTCCAGTTCCCTGTGGGGACAGGGAGGTGAGTGCAGGTCCGTTGTGATAGGAGAGCCTAGAATGCTCTGACCGGGGCTGGGTGATCAGGACATTCCTTCCATCCATCTATGCCACTGCACAGCCTTAGACAGGACAAGTGCTGAGGGCCTGCATGTGTGTCCCCAAAGCATAGAACAGGGCTGGACTCCCAGCCTAGGGTCACCACTTTTCTTGGACCATAGCCTACCACACATCTTGGCAACCAAAGATGTTCTGAGGTGCAGACTTGCTCTCTAGGAGCCCACCAGCTGGCCACGTTGGGAGTCCAAAGGCAGCCATCTTCCAACTGTGTGACCAGCAAATGCACTCACAGAACTTGCCCACCAGAAACCAATGTGTGTCCACACAGTGCATGCAGTAGCATGCCTCAGAGGCCTCCCGCTGACTGTCAGCCCTGTGAGTGAACACCTCTGAGCAGTTTCCCTTGGTTACTCAGCTTTCCTGCCTTTTCCATGTCAAGCACATGTTTGTATAACCATGGTTTGCTGCTGCTTTTTTTTTTTCCTTTGTTTTTTGAGACAGGGTTTCACCATGCAGTCCAGGCTGGCCTCTAACTTGCAGTGATCCTCCTGCTTCAGCCTTCTGAATGCTGGAATTATAGGCATGCACCACCAAGCCTGGCCAACCATGGTTTGCTTTCTGTCCAATAGGCAAACTGAGATGTGAGGCTTCCTGGCCAGGTGAAGGCACACTGTTGGGTGGGCCTGGGCAGAGCACAGGCCCCAGCACAGAGACTCGGCCTAAAACCTCCCACAGGCAGGGCCACTTACCTTCCAGCCTGGATTCCCTCCCAGGTGGATGACAGCTTGATGAGAATTCTGTCCTTGCCAATTCCTGCCTCCTTGTACAGTTCGATAAGGCGCCTGGCTCTGGCCACCATGGCATCCTTATCAAACGACAGCCTGGTAAAGCAAGGAGACCACATACCCTCTGGGCACGAGCCAGGAACATGGTGCCCAGAGTTCTGGCCTGAGCAGCCAACAAGGTGCAGAGCCTTTGGCAGTGTGGAGGCTGCTTATCTGTAGGAGAGACCTCAGCAGGGAGCTCCCCAACACCAAAGTGCCAAGCCCCAGGGGGATCCTAAGGAGCAAACCTTATCCTCCTACACTATCCCAGTCCCCAGGGATAAAAACTAGACAGAGGTGGCCCAACAGCCGATGCCCACCCCATACCCCGGCCCCGGCATTCTTACCTTGCATCTACTTCTGTGGATACACGGCCTGGAATCTTCTTCAGTATTTCTGTTCCAAACAATACGAAAAGTTTATCAATAGCATTTTTAATCTGGTCCTCTTGTGACCTGAAATTTAGAGGGAAAAAGCAGGTTAGGAACTTGTGAGATTACATAGGAGCTGACCAAACAGTAGGATTCCAGCATGACAGCATGTGCCACAAGGAAATCCAGCACTCTGGAAGGCTAAAGCAGGAAGGTCTCACGGTTGCACTCATCCTAGGCAATTTACTGAGACCCGTCTCATGATTAAAAGCATTTTTTTAAAGGGCTGGAAATGTAGCTCGGTGCAAAGGCCCTGGATTCATCCCCAGTCCCAGTGCAGAAAATGGACAAAACCATTATCATGTGAATTATGTCTTTTTTTTTTCTTTTGTACTAGGGATTGAACTCACAACCTTGTACTTGCCAGGCAGGTGTTGTGCTGCTGAGCTAAAGTCCTGGCTCTATCGCAGGCAGACCCCAGGTGCAGGGCAGGTGCTACTCCAGTGGCAATAGTATGAGGGTCACCACTAGCCCACTGCCCAAGGTGACACTTCACCAGTGTCCCATGCAACATGCAGTCCAGCAGATGTGGGAGCAGAATCTCCCCAAGGACATCCCACAGCAGTTCTGGGGTACAAGGAGCAGAGGAGGGGCTGGAGGGAGACCTGTATGCAGAGCGGTTGTCATGTGGTCCAGGAGGCCTGGCAAGGTGTCAGGAAGGCCCACTCCTGCCAGGAGGCACACTGCCAGCTGGGCCAGGTGTGGCCCTGAGCCATGTGTTACCACCAGAAAGGAAACACATGTCTATGGAAATTGAAGCTGGGTCTATGGCTGCCCAGGTGAGAGCAGAACCAGTGCAGACAGTCACTGTGCATGACAGACAGTGGTGGAGCAGCATCTCGCAGACTTGCCGCTAAAATAATAAACAACAGCAGGAAGGCAGAGCAGTGTCCAAGAGTCTGACCACAGGGAGTTCGGGGTGCCACCAGCACTCCCTGCCACATTGGGTATGGGCTCACTTCATAAGCCAATGAGAGGCCAGGTGTGGGGGTGCACGTCCACAATCCCAGCACTCGGGGGGCTAAGGCAGGAGGCTCACCATGAGTCTCAGGCCAGCCTGAACTACACAGTGAGACCCTGACTCCAAACAAACCTAAACCAGTGGGACCCAGGCCTGGTGGCACATACCCATAATCCCAGTTACTTAGGAGGTTGAGACAGGAGGTTTACAAACTGGAAGCCACCCTGGGTAAGTTAGCAAGATCCAAAAGAATGACAGAAAAAGGTGGGGCTCATGTGGAGGAGTAAACCTAAAATCCCAGCACTGAGAAGGCTGAGGCAGGAGGATTATAAATTCAAAGTTTGGACTATACAGCAAGAGCTTATCTCAAAAAACCAAAAATGTGCTAAGGAACAGTTCGGTAGTACAGCGGCGCTGGCTTTAACTGCCAGTTCCACCAATGAAAAGGACAGGATTGGGTAGGGAGGGCAACAGGTCGAGGAGACCAGTGAGGCTTGCTGGCCCCAGCCACACTTACCCGCCTAGCTTCTTCCCATAGGCGATCGCCTCTTCCACCAGCCCTTGGTAGGCAGGCATCTGTGCCGCAGCCAGGATCAGAGATGGGTTGGTGGTGGCGTCCTGGGGTTTGTACTCATCGATGGCTAGGGAAAGAATTTTGAAAGCAGAAACATAAGTGGGGCATTTACTTCCACCCAAATCCAGCAGGGCCCTAAGCACTCCCTGGGACAAGACAGACTGAGAAGGGGTAGGTCACTGAAAAACATATGTCCTGTGGCTCAGTGCCCACTAGGTGGCGCTGGCCCAAAACCAGGGACAATACAGGTGGCTGGTGGCAACAAACACTACACTGTACTCAGTAATGAGAATTGAACCCAGGGATTTCACATCGAGCTATATCCACAGCTCTTTGTAATTTTTTTTTTTTTTTTTAAGACAAGGTCTCACTAAAGCTGCTAAATTACCTAGGTTGGGCTTGAATTTGGTGTCTTTTGGCCTCGGCCTCCCAGAGGGCTGGGATGACACACCCACACTGGGCTGTAATGTCTCTTTTAACACATTTATCCTTTCTCAAGAATCCAAGACAGCAACTGGGTTTAACTGACCCACCATCCAATGGAGTATGCTGGGAGGAGCAGACAAAGGTCCAGTCTTGCCAGGAGATAAACTTATTATTTGACAGATTAGCCTTTTTTTTTTTTTAATGGTACTGAATACTGAACCTAGCACCTTCCCACTGAGCTACATCCCCAGATCTCTTTCTTTTGAGACAGTCTTGCAAAGTGGCTTAATTGTCTATACTGAGTTCCTTGGGATCCTCCTGCCTAAGCCTCCCAGAGTGCTGGGATTGCTGACAGTGCTGGACCACACCCAGCGCAACAGATCATTATTTCCCTAGTTCCACTTGACCACGCCCAGCTCAACAGATCAGTATTTCCTCATTTCCAAAGTATTCTTTAATGACAAACTATGCTGATAGAGGGTGTGGCAGCCTCAGGAACACAGATCTCCACAACAATTATGTCCCCACTGTTGCTGACACACCAATCCAAGTTAAAAACAGCTGTAGGCGCACCCCTACTGCAGGCCGGAAACAGGGCACTGAGCCAGGCCTGCATGTGGTACAGCTCATGCCAGTGCCAGCTTGTGTGGCCATCGCTGGAAAAACTGGGCAAAGGGTTCATAAGCTCATTTTGCAACTTCTTTGGGTCTAACTATGGTGTTTCCAAATAACTAGTGAAGAGAAAGTGTGATCACTGGTGACCTGCTCAAAACAGTGTGTGTTTGTATAAAATGATGCCTGGATAAAGTCAGCTTTCAACAAACTGCTTCTACAACTGAAAACAAAACCAAAGGCCTAGGGATGGGCGGAGCTCATGTTTAGCATGTATTCTTCCCCCAGGCTCCATCTCCAGCACTACCAGGAAAAAAAAAAAGAAACCAAAACCCATGAGGGCCAACAGACACATCTCAGGGTGAGGGAGACTCAGACTTCATGCAAAATGAGGGGAACAAGTTGTTCTGGGAACACAACCAATGAGTTTTTTTTGTCTTGTTTTGAGGATCAAAGAGTTTTGATTTTATTTTTAGGAGGCTGTGACCCATAGAATAAAGAAACTAAACCAGCCACTTATAATTCTAGCACTTGGGAGGCTGAGGCTGGAAGATCACTGCCAGCTCAAGGCTAGCCTAAAATACAGTGTAAGAAACCCTGACTCAAAAAACCCAAAAGGAATCAAGAGCTTTTATGCACAAAATACTGATCTCAAGCCAGCTGCACTGTTTACAATTACACTATCAACAAATATGTTCTTTTCCCCTTATATATTCCGAAGGGTATAATTTTTGAGACTGGGTCTTGAAACATAGTTTGGACTGCTTTGAACTACTATATAGCCCACACTGGCCTTGGACTCATGGTTCAGCCTCCCTGAGTGCTGGGATTACAGGAAGCCACCATCACGCCTGGCTACAAATATATTTTCAACAAAATTGTTAATATTCATTTTAGAAAGCCACCATTTAGTTTAGAGCCCTTTCAATAACAGCATTCCAGGTGCTGCACTGCCAGAAAGTTTAACAAGTGTTTTGGTTCTGCCTGAGGGTAAGCCAAGTAGGGCCCAAAATGCAGACAAGGTTCTGGCTACTAAGCAAACACTGCACCGTGAGGGGAAAGAGCTGAGGTGCAGAGCCATGAGCAGCTCTGCACACTTCCTTCTTACAAAGATGGTTTCCAGAGTACAGGCCGCCCATACAGGCCAGAAGCACCTCGCTGTCGGTTAGCAGTTCCTCAAGCCCTTTGGGGCTTGTCAGACGGGCCTGGTGCACACTGCTAGACCTCAAGCCAATCACCAACGCCATCTTTTATATAGGGTAGTCAAATATGCCTAATCACGCCCCACGGCTGTGCTAGATAAACAATGCGCTTACTCAGTTACCAAGAGGAATTAAAGCCTGTTTCTCAAGTCACTATAAGAAAGCAGAAAAGAGGAAGCGCTTTTGTACTGAGTACTCACATCTGCAGCTATTTCGCGGTTTTCCTGAAAGTCTTATTGCACAGCAGGTCAGAGCGCTAAGTACTAGCGGTGCAATCCTTCTTAATACTTCTGTCTTCCAAAGTTTTCTACTAGCCTAGGAAAATCTGAATCCTAAGAGATGATCTTTTGGTCTGCCTAGGGTCTGACCCGCCCACACGGAGGTTGTGGGGCCAGGCCGGGCATCTGCCGCAGGCGATCAGCAACCGTCCATGCAGAGGCGCGTGCAACAGGCTAGAAGGCACCTGAGGCCAGTGCGAATTTCCACACGACTAACCCATCCCGTAGCTGCAAATCCGCCCCGGCCCTCAGACGCCTGCCTACAACTCAGCCAGGAACCCGGCCCGACAGACCTCACGCCCGGGGGCTGGGAGCACCGCCAGTCCAGCCCGCACGACCCGGAGCGGCGGACCCGGGTGGCGCCCTTCCCTGACCTCCTCCCACCGCCCGCAGGTCATTCTGGCCCAGCCGGGTCCGGGCCCCAGCCCCAGCGTCCTCCGGGCCTCGCCTCAGGGACCGCCTCCAGATCGCGACCCGGAACTGGGGCCGCCGCGACCGGGGAGGTCTCATGCGCCGTTGGGCCCACTCCGCGGTCCCTCACCGTGGAAATCGCCCGTGTCGGCCACCACTGTGGTGAACTGCTTGAGCTGTTCCAGCGCTGACTCCATCCTCTGCCGCTTCACCGGGGAGCCCGACATGGCGAAACGCGCGCGGCTGCAGCAGGAGCGTCGGACCCAGAATGCCCCGCGCGGCCGGGCCAATCGAAGCTCCAGGAGACGAAACCCTGCCCCGGAGACACGCCCGCCTCGAGACAGGACACGCCCCTGGAGACAGTCCCCGCCCCTAGCCCTGGGGTTCGGGCGGCGGAGTCTGGCGGGTCCTGGCAGAGGTCCGGGCCCCGCCTCCAAATGGGCTGCCTTCTACAGCATGTCCTGCCACACCGTCAAGGGTGAAAGCAGCGCCTTGTGACCCAGCCAGCACCCCGGGGTCTCATCCAGTCAGACTGACAGCCGCGCGCGCCGCATGCTCAGGAACACAGCAGCACCCCTGGGAACGTGTCACATGTTCTTTCCTGGCCCCTCCAGACCACCAAGTTCTATGTGCTGTCTCCCTGGGGTTGAGGTCACTCTAACATACCCATATCCCGAGTAAACAGGCAAAAACAACTCAGAAACGACACCTGTTCAGCGTCCATCATTGTGTGTCTGTGAGCGTGGTGGTGCACACCTGTCATTCCAGCTTTGGGAGGCTGTGCCAGGGGAATCACCAAGAGTTCGAGGCCAGTCTGGGCTACACAGTGAGTCTTTGTCTCAGGACAACGCAAAGTGACAGATACAGAAAAATGCCCACGGGATGGAGGAAGACTTCACACAGCAGCAAGGCCCTAAACCCGGAGGCTGTGTGGGGCAAAGGAAGGTGGCTCAGCAAGGACAGGGAAACAAGAAGCAACAGTTGAGAAACTAGACAGAGCAAGGCCAGCTGTGTCAAAATATCCAACACCAGTAGCTAAAGGTCACCCTGCCCCCCAAGACCCTGAGGCACAAACAAACCCAAAAGCACCTGAGCCTGGCTGAGTCCAGCATCTCTCCTAATGTGGCTTTGACTCCCACCCATAGGCTTTCAAGCAGGTGAGACCTCCCCTAAAAACTTTCTATGGTCAAAAACACCCCTTCTGCCAGTCCCCAGCTCCACACCCCTCCAAATTTTCGGAGCGGCAGGAGACTAGGAGCGGCGAAGCTGGCCAGGAAGCAGGCTGACCTGCACAGAGCAGATCCCAAAGCCATGCACACGAATTTCCCCTGAAAACTGAACGGGTTCTCCACGAATGGCATCCACCTGCCCTCAGCCTTGGGAGAGGGATGCAGATAGGACAGCGGCTGCTAAGCGCCCTGCCACGCATCCTGTCCCCCCCCCCCAGGGGTCCCCGCCCTGTGGCATGTGGCGACCTTCCTCCCATGATGCATGAGCTCTGTGCCTGTATCACAGTGTTGAGAACAAGGGAATGGTCAAAGGAAACTCAGACAGGATGATGTTGCTTTTATTTGCAGAATTCTTCCATGCCTTACAGTAATGTATGCCAGAACGCAGAACTACAGTAACGTGCTGCACAGCACAATAAGTAAAATTATAGTACTGTGTGAACAAAGTGTACTGTACAGAAAAAGAAGACAGAACAAAGTGTACTGTACAGAAAAAGAAGACACTGCCACTCTATAACAAGATGTACGGGTATGGTGGTGCACACCTGTAATCCCAGCACTCCAGAGGTTGAGGCAGGAGGATTGCTGCACATCTCAGGCCAGCCTGGACCACAAAGCAAGTTTAAGGCCCACCTGCACTACATAATGAAAACTGTCTCAAAAAGACACAAACAAACAGAAACAAAGAACGCCTCATAAGTCTAAGCAATAGGTGGTAAATCTGTGCAATAGATTGTAAGTTTAAACAGTCATTAAACAGATCGTTAAGTAAGGGCTGTCTGTGCTTGTTCATCAGCCTTCGTTGGCCCAAATGCTCTCTGCAGAGCCTGTTTCTTTCCCATCTTTAATAAACCTTGCTGTCGTTTGCACTCATCTTGGCCACTTCTTTGCTCAAGACAGAAAGAAACTGGAACCTACCTCTACCTCTACCTCTAGAAAGAGACTCTGGCACCCCAAACCTAGTAACACTGGGGCCTTAGTGATGCTGTCCCTGCCAACCCTGAGCTCTTCTCAGCACTTCGTGCCCCTATGCTGCTTCTGCTTTTCTGCTTTTTTTTTTTTTTTTTTTTTGGTGTTTTGAGACAGAATCCCACTGTGTAGCCCAGGCTGGCCTCTACCTTGACAAGATTCCCCTGTCTCCCTCAGCCCCGGCCCCCCAAGTGTGGAAATACAGGTGTATACCACCACACGCAGCTCTTATATTTTGAGACAGGGTCTCTCTAAGTCACTAAATTGTCCAGGCTGAGTTAGAATTTGTAGTTTTCTTGCTCTAGCCTCCCAGAGTACTGGGATTCAAGCTCATACCACCACACCTGGCTCAACTAATTTAAGTTGGACAAGAAGGCCTCAAATATCCTGAAGAGCAGGGCCTGCCAGCCAAATTACTGTGTCAGGGTGTTTCTGGCAGAGCCATGGACAAGTCCCACTTGCCTCTGACCTTAGTTAGGTCTGGAAGCCTGAGACTGGAGGATCACAAATTCTAACCCAGCCTGGGCAATTTAGCACCTTAGGGAAGTCCTGTCTCAAAATATACACTAAAAAAAAGGGAAAGAAAAAAATATATTTATACACAAGATAGTTAGGATAGCTAATACAGCTGGTTTCTCTTAGTTCATTGAAAAAGTTTGTGCTAATATTGTTTGTACAAGATATCATGCCTATATCTTGTACTCTGAATAACTACTACAAAGACAGTTATATGCAATATATTAATTATTGTAACTCTCCTACTAACCTGCTTTGAAATTCTGTTTTATTCTTATTTTTGTTTTTCTTTCTCTTTAAAATTTAAAAAAGAAGAAAAAGTTAAAAAAGTCTGCTAGACCAAGGATACAGTTCAGCGGCATAGCACCTGCTTGGCAAGTGCAAGGTCCTATGTTCAATTCCTGATACAAAAACAGAACTACTAGGGAATGTAGCTTGTGTGAAGACCTTGGGTTCAATCTTCAGTGCCACAGGAGAAAAGAAGCAGGGCAAAGAGCAGACAGCCCATCTGAGGTTACTCTGGGAGAGCCAGAGACCATGCGGGAGGCTGCCCCCTCTCCCTGTGCTCGGAGCTGGCTCCCTTGAGACAGATGTGGACATCTGCTCTCCTGATACCAGGAAGGTTGGGTAACAAACAGCTTTAGCTTGGTGATGTGGGACATTAGCTGAGTGTCCTCATTTTGGTGCTTTCCTGATTTCCTGGGGCCTGTTGCAGGAATTTGTTCCAAACAGCAGCAGCCTGTCACCTCCAACAACCAAGCCCCATCCTAACAGAACATCCACCACAGACTCCTCAGTGATGAATCCAGTGCTGAGCACAGCACCCCATGATCCAACTACCTTCTAAACACATGAGACTTTGGAGAGGCATTTTATTTTATTTTATTTTATTTATTTTTTTGAGCAGACTTTCTCTGTGTAGCTTTGAGCTCACTATGTAGCCCTGTCTGGCCTCAATCTCACAATTCCCCTACCTCAGCCCTGAGTGCTGAGACCATAGGCATGCACCACCATGCTTGGAAGTGACACATCCTGAATTTAACGATGAATGCAAGTGTGTGTGTGTGGAGAAATCAGTTAATCAATTAACAACCCAATAACAAACTTTATCCTGAAATGATGGTTTAAATCCTGTCCAGGCTAAGGATTTAGCACAGCAGCATAAGCACCTGCCTGGCAAGTGCAAGGTTGTGAGTTCAATCCCCAGTACTAAAATAAATAAATAAATCCTGTCCTGGCCAAGGGCCCTGTGCAGAGGCCATGGGGATCCCTGTCCCAAGCTCCTGTCATTGCCAGTGCAGCTCACTATGCTGTCCTACCCCAGGTAGACACGCCACCTCAGCTCTGGTCTGGTGGCTGAGCCCATCTGTGGCTGCTTGTGCTGGTGGCTGTGGAACCTGTCCCAGGACCCAGTCCTGTCCTGCCAGCCCCATCCTGGGTTCTGAGTTTCGGAGGCACCATGAGGTCAGTATTGGGGGGGGGGTCTGACGCAGCTCTCCAGATGACTGAGGTCCCCCGAGGTATGCAGCCCTGAAGAGTGTGGGCTCACAGTGCCAGGGGCAGTGGGCACTCAGAGCTGGGGTCTCTGGGAACAGCACAGCTAGGGTGGTAGGGACCACATGATGGCTGATGGGTAGGGTAGAGGCAGGAGGATCTGAGAGCTAGAAGGCTGGAGAGACCACAGGAGAGGGGCAGGTGGAGGGCGATGGGGTCAAGGATGAGGAGAAGGAGATGAGCTGGAAGCTGGGAGTTGGGAAGAGAGCGAGGAGTTAGTGTGGCCAGGGCCAAGGAAAGGCCACGTGGGGCTGGGCAGGCTTGGGGACACTGTGACTGAGGCAGGAAAGGATGCAGTGTGGCCTAAGCAGTCACTGTCAGGGCAGAAGCAGGTACTTGCCAACACCAGCACTGCTCGGGAACAACTCCAAGACCACAGCTTCAGGGGGTGCAGGCAGATCCTTCCTCTCAGGTTCTGCAGCCAGAATCCATTGTAACTGAGCACAGTGGTACACACCTGCCATCCCAGCACTTAGGAGGCTGAGGCAGGAGGATGATGAGTTTGAGGGCACCATGGGCTACAAAGTGTCCTAGGACAGCCTGGATTACAGAGTGAGACCATGACTCAAAAAGAAAAAGAAACAGGCAGGTACGATATCCCAGCATTCTGAGGGGCCAAGGCTGGAGTTTGAGCACAGCCTGGGCAATTTAGTGACTTAGCAAGATGCATGACTCTGTCTCAGAATAAAATAATATAGTGCCTGCCTGTAATCCCAGCACTGGGGAGGCTAAAGCAGGAGGATTGTTATGAGTTCAAGGTCCCAGCCTCAACTTCACAGCGAGTCCAGGCCAGCATGAACGACAAATGCAAGACTCTGTCTCTAAATAAATAAATATTAAAATTTAAAAAATAAAAAGGATTGGAGATGCAGTTCAATGCAAAGGCCCTAGGTTCAGTCCTCAGTACTGTGAAAAAGAAAAAAAAATCTTAGCCTGGTATTGTGGCACATGCCTGTAATCCCAGCACTGGGGAGGCTGAGGCAGAAGGATCGCCACACGTTCGAGGCCAGCCTGGGCTATACAATGAGTTCAATACCAGCCTAAACTGCATAGTGACTGAAAAAAGAAAAAAACCCTAAGTCACCTGTGCTGAGGTTACTATCTCAGGGCCACACACCCACCTCAACCTCACACCTCAGCATGGCTCCCCCCATCACCAGCATGTCCTGAGTGCCACACCTGATTCTGCCTGACAAAGGTGCCGGCCCCTCCCCAGTGGGTGCAAAACCACTTTTCTGTGATGATGGGTCAAGAACCCGCCCAGTGCAAGATGTGGTCCCTGTCCTCTCTAAGGGGGGCCACAGACCCCACGTGTCACGTGGGTGACCGAGGTTCCCACCTTGCCCCTGGGTGGTGAGCAGTGGCACATCCCCGTGGTCTTCCATTCTGCTCCCTGTCCAGCAGGCCCCTCTCCCATGCAGGAGCGCCCCAGGGGGCCTCACTGCGCTATGGAATTGCTCAAGGCCCCAGCGCTTCTCTCTGTGTGAAAACACCACGTTAGAAAATAAAACCGCGAGGATTCAAGAACACACGTGGGCTGTGGTCTGGCGTGTTTCTAGCGTCTCCACGTTGGGAACTTAGCATCGCTCCAGCACAGTAACGCTGGGGACTGGGCATCCTCTCTTCCACACACCAGGCTTCCAGCCCCAGAACTGTGAGCCAAACATAAGCCTATTCTGTTCCATTCATATATAGGACTGGGAGTTGAACCCTGTACATTCGAACAGAGCTATATCCCCAGGCCTTCGAGTTAATTTATTTATTTTTATTTTGAAACATGGTCTTGCCCAGTGATTCAGGTTGGCTTTGAAGCTGCAATTCTCCTGCCTCAGCCTCCTGAGTAACTCAGGTTATAAGAACATACCACAACATCCTGCTAAGCCTCTTTTCACTTTAAATTACCCACTCTCAGGATTCTGTCACAGCAACAGAAAATGAACTAAGATAGGAAAGGATTCATTCCTTTGTATATGGACCTGGGGTCCAACATATGGGTGCTCTACCACTGAATGACACCCCCAGCCCATATTACTTTTTCATTCTGAGATAGGGTCTTGCTAAATTGCCTAGCAGGACTCAAATTTTTGATCCTCCTGCTTTAGCCTCCCTGAGTAGTGGAATGACAGGTAAATGAATACACTGGTCTGGCTCAAATCCATTCCTTTTAAAATAACCGCAACACTACTGCTATCACCCTGCTCGCTGATACCCTGCTCGCTGTGTGGGCCTGCCACAACACAGCAGGAAGCTCATGGAAGGCATGAGGTTGCAGGGGCCTTGTTTGTGGAAATTTCCTGAAAATGGTTGCTCAGGACCTGAACCCAAACCCTATCCATGTCCATTGGCGATGAAGTCTCTGCCTTGCCCAATCCCAATTCTGCCTCCACAGAGCCATTGAATCCGGGCCCAGAGCTCGCCCTGCTGCCCTGCCTGGCAAGCTCCTCCAGGTGTGAGGTGCTGAGCCCTCCTGGGGTTAGGGTGGGTGCGGGCAATGGAGTTATGCGCTCCACTGCTGACCTCCATGTTAACTGAGGCAGGCTGTGCTCGCTGGCCCACACACCTAGGCCCATGCTGCCACCTGTCCTGTCCTGTGGCTGGCACAGGAATCCTTCCCTATCCGTGTTTCAAGCACTCTTAGCTTTCTCTCCAGGACTTGACAGTTTTGCCTCACACTATCCAAGTCCTTCTGGGGCTCATTCGCTTCTGGGAGGCAGTGGGCACCCTTTTTGCTTCTCAGCACCAATCATACCCTGGGATCTCCTACTCATTCGCAGGCCTGCTGCTGCTCACCTCCACATCCCCAGCTGTCTGAGCTGGGTGAGGACATCACCTGCCTTGCTGCTTTTCTCAGGCAGGCGACTGCTCTGTCATGCATTTTCTAAAAAGCAGACAAAACCCTTCCTGAACAGTGAGGGAGCCCTTGCACAGTGAGGGTGGCCTGATGGACACGGGTGGCTGAGGCCCGCTGTGGGTGGTCACAAGGACTCACTTGTTTCTGGACAGAAGGACCTTGTTCATAGAGTTTGTTGGTGGCACAGCTGGGGCACAGGGCCCTAGTCACCCTCCCTGAGGTCTGGGATTCAGAGCTGCAGCCCACTCCCTTGTCCCTACATCAGACCCTCTGCAGTCTGTGTCCTGCTGGGGCCAGCACCATTGAAACCAAGGATGTAGGCCTGTACCCCAGCCAGGTGGCCTGGTCCCACTGTGCCTTACTCTTGGGCCAGGCCTGTCCCCCCAGGCTGCTGCTGTGGCTACCCAAAGCCAAGGACACCCTCAGTGCATGGCAACAATGTGTCACCCTCTCATCTTCAAGCCCTAGGTAGTAACACCCTGAGATCAGATGGGGGAGTAGTTCCTCACCCTTGATGCTTCGTGACTTTGGATCCATCCCTGGGCATAGATGTCCACATCCCTGACTACTCCTGAGAGGGTCTGGAGGTGATAGAGACCCTTGGAAGCAACAGGAACAACTCATGGGAGCTAAAGACCTTGGACAGTGTGAGAGGCAAAACTGTCAAGTCCAACCTGGGGAAGGGGAGCTTTGGGCTTGGGGGTCTGGAGCCTTGTCAGCTGTCCAGGAGGTTGTATGGGAACAGAGCAGGTGGTGGCCTGGGGCTGAGGATGGCTAAGGAAGCAGGTTCAGGTTCTGGGTCCCCAAGCCTGGAAGTACCTGGAACCCCAGTCCACCTGGTGGGGCTCAGCTTGCTGGGGCCAAGTAGGACTGGGGCAGCTTCCATCCAATCCCAAGGTAAGGTACCCCAGGGATACTGTGACCCACTCTGGGAGCAGGTGGTGTCCAGGCCATCTCTGGCCTGAGGGAAACTGTCCCCATCCCATCTTTTCCTTTTCCTCCTGGGCCAGACCATGGCTACTGTCCCAGATAAGGAGGAAATCAGACTATCCTTAGGCCTGGGGAGGACAGGGGCCAACGCATCCAGGTCATGGTTTGGAGAACACAAGATGCTCACATGGCCTCTTGACTGGACCCTGCAGGCCTGTATGCGAGAAGGGGGCTTCTGAGGCCTAGGGCTGGACCAACCCAGGGACATGGATAGAGCCTCCTCCACACCTGGCCCCACCAGACCTAACCTGTACCCCATAGTCACCCTGGTCCACCAGACAAAGTTCCAAGATGGTGCCCAGACCTCCACTCCAGGGCCAGGTCCACAGTCAGCTTTAGGGACACACAAGCTAGCCCTCTGCACTGAGCCCAGGGTGCTCAGTGGCCACTCAGGCAACATGCAGAGCGGGCCACTCAGTGGCCACTCAGGTAACATGCAGAGCGGGCAGCAGAGGGCGCCAAAGGCCTTCTCTAAGGCCGAGGCCAGCTAACACTGGCCAGGGCAGCTTCCCTCTTTGGAGTAGGTGCGCGAGCAGCCTGATGATGCCCCTCATTGCCTGTGAGCTGGGTCCTCAGGCCACCTTCCTTTCTTCCAGACTTGGTAGATGCCCCACAGAACCAATCTGGTTGGTTGGGCCCTCTGGTGCTAGCCTTGGCAGACCTCAGCAAGGGGCGAGGGACAATCTCCTGGGCTCCTGAAGCCTCTCACCTCCTGGAAATGCCCCCCAGGGACCTCAGCTTTTCCACCCCCTGACCTCTGCCTCAGTTCTTAGAAGAGGTGCAGTCTTGGAGGGTCCAGGATCCCACCCTAGGAGACAGACACTCTACTGCCAGGAGACAACGGTTTTAATGACATGGCCTCAGACATGGCCTCCTTGTCTCTTCTCTGAGTGTGATATTCATTCCAGGGCCCCAAGACACAGCCACCAGCAGAGCATCCAGGCTCCACTGGCCTGGGACACAATCAGGGCTCTGTGGGGTGGTGTCTGAGGCCTGTCCTGTTGTCCAGTCCACCCTCAGACCTCAACAGGGTCCTGTCCTGGAGCCCCTGCCCAAGCTGTCCTTGCCAAGCAGCACCCAGTGATGGGGACAAATCTGGATGCCAGGTCACCAGTCCAGCCAGCTTTAAGCTCCAACCCCTCCTGGGGTGTGGGGGGAAGATGGGAAGGTGGATGGAAAGCCAGCAGCCTGGGGGTCAGCATCACAGTGCCAGGAGCACAGGAGGCCAATGAATAGACCCATTCTGCTGGGGAGCTCTGTGGCCTGGGATACGTAACTGAGCAGCCAGGGTGGGCACAGGTTTGGCTGGCCCAGGTCCTTGATGTGAGTGGTGTGTGAGCTGGAGGTGGGCAGGGGGGCCTGGCCTGGCCAGGCCTGGGCCTGGAGGCAGGTGGCTGCCTCACTGGGGCCCTGAGTCCTTGGTATAAAGCAGTACATACAGCTATAGATTCCACCCCGAATTGGGTGGGTGCTGCTTCTGCACACTCAGCCAGGTCTAGCTGTCCTCTGCCTTCCTCTGGTTCTTGGAATGAAACTTGTTCATGAGCTCCTCCAGCTCTGACCCGCTCTGCTGCTTCTAGGGAGGACAGATGGGGTCTCAGCCTGGGGCTGCATGTCAGCCCCCACCCGGTGGAGATGGGGTGCAGGGGAAGAGGTGTGTAGCACTCACCTCTAGGATGGCCTTCTGCACCGTGAGCTGGCTGTATACGCGGACACCGTCTTCCCCACACACCTTCTTCAGCTCCTCTTTGTTGAGCGAGAAAAGCTGAGGCCCGGTCAGGATGCCTAGGTTCTCCACGATGCTGGGGAAGGGAATTAGGCAGAGTGGTGGACGGGCAGCCTGGCACCTGCTCCCACCTGAGTCCACCTGCACGCACCCCCGCCCTCCTGCTACCCCTGCAGCCCCAGGCTGCTCACCGGCTGCTGAAGGCTTTGGCCTCCAGCCAGGCGCGGACCTCATCGGGGCCCGACTCGAAAGTGAGTGGCAGAGGCACGGGGTGGCTGCGCTCCACCCGGAAGGGCCGAGACTGCTGCACCTTGATGTGGCTGATCCTCCTGGCCAGCTCATCGTTCACCTCGTCCATCTGTTGGATCAGCTCTGCGGCACAGGTGCCCAACCCACAGCACTCAGCCCCGCCCTCCAGGCCTAACCCGCCTTGGCCCCGTCCACCGATCGAGGCCCCGCCTCTAGAGACCCGCCCCACGCCCCCTCCAGGTTTAAACCAGGCCTCACCATCCTTGTTCCCCGCGAAGGTCGGGGGCAGTTTGTGGGTTGGACTGGCGGGACCCCAGTATCTCTGACCGGCCTGTCGGGAGCGAGGGGGAAACAGGCGAGAAGTGAGGTAGGGGCTGTCGGTCCGCAGGATCTATCCCCCACCCCCCGCAGCAGGGCACCCCGGTGCCCACCTGCTCCGGGAGAGCGCCGACCTCCTCGGGCCGGGTCTCTGCCAGGATGTTGCAGGGCACATAGCCCGCCTGGCCGCTTCGGTTGCGCAGCTTCCACCACTGCCGCCCGTCTTCCAGCACCTGGGGGCAACGCGCCCGTCAGACCTCCCCTCGGTGCTGGCACCCGCAGTTCCGGAGGGAGGGGCCTCTGGCCTAGTGTAGATGGAGACGCTCCCCCTAACCCCCAAACCCGCCTGCTCCGTTTCTGTCCCTCAGCAGGTGGCCTGGATTCAGGTTTGGCACAAATGCAGGCTCTCGGGTGGGTGTTACAAGCCCCAGCGGGGCTGCACCGGAGGTCTTGTTGGCACAGGCTGCACCGGAGGTCTTGTTGGCACAGCCTGCAGGCCACCACGCAGGGCCCGTATGCCCAGGGGTCTCCAGGCGGGGGTCCCTCAGCACGGGGTGTCGGGAGGCCCAGCCCGCGAGTGGACCCCAGAGACAGGCACGAGCCCGTGTCCCAAGCCTGGACACAGGACACCCCCAGCTCACCTGGCAGCCCACACTCACCTCTAGGACCTCATCCTTCTGCACAGAGAGCTCGTTGGCGTTGCGGGCTGTGAAGTCGTAAAGGATCTTCACGTACTTGGCCATGGCTGGCGTTGGCTGGTAGCCCCTGCGAGCACCGGAAGGGCTGAGGCCCAGGCTGGGCTGGGGTCTCCTCGGAGCGAGCGGGGTAGCAGCTCCCCAGGCACCAGCCACCGGCACTCTGCTGCCGAGTGAGGCGCAGAGAGGCTGCACTGACAGCGGGAGGTGGGGCAGCGGAGGGGCGGGATGGAGCCTGGGTTTCACACTCCGTGGCCACAGGGGTTTCCAGCGCAGCAGACCGCATGGGAGCTGGAACCAGGTGAGCACCTGACAGGTAGCCGGGTTTCCCTGGCCACTGCCCAGGTGTGAAGGCAGTGGAGGTGCACGGGGCACTGCCCTGAGCTCTAGGGATGTGGATCCACCTCTCCTAACCATGTGGCAGCTTTGGGCAGAGGCGGCTTCAGGGTGGAGGGACCTTGGAAGTGTGTGTTTGGGCCCAGCAGCCTCAAGGGCAGGGGCAGGCTTCTCAGCCAGACCAGGGGCCAGCAGGGAGATCACAGAGGAGGGGAGGCACAGGGATACCCCCACCCCGGGGCAAACACTGTAACTGGGAGTAGGGTAGCTAGCTCAGGCCCTTGGTCTCTACTGGGTTTAAACCACTGCCACATCACTCCAGGAGGCCGAGGTGGGAAAGTTCAGTCCCAGCCTGACCAATTTAGCAAATTTAGTGAGAACACGTCACAAAAGGGGGAAGGAGGCTGGGGATGCAGCTCAGTGCAAAAGACCCGACTTCGTTCCCCAGTACAAAAATAAATAAATAATTAAAAACCAATAACAAAAAATCAGCCCTCACCAGCCCACAGAGACAGTGGTGCTCCATGTGGTTTCTAAGCTTTGACTTCCCTATACCCTGGGAACGATGGAGAGACCCAATGTTCAAGGGTAGTGAATTCGTGTGTGATTTTAAAAACTTTACCTTTAACTGTTATCAAAATAATATGAAAACCGGGTTCTAATCTGGAAAAGCAGTGTTTTGAGCCACCCGCATTGAGGCATTTGCCACCAGCTGTGGCAGCATATGCCCCTGTGTCCTGTGGGGGGCTCACCTGTGAGCATGGGGGGAGCCAGCTGACGGCAGGGCGTCCCCTGGGGCTGTGGGCTCACCCAGAACCTGTTTGGGGGAGCTTCGTGCAGACAGTCGGTGCCCCGGGATTGGCTGTGGGGAAAGTGGTGGCTGGGTTGATGTGGGGTAGTGATCAAGCAAGAAAGGCAGTGACGGGCAGGGTCCTGGGCTTGGGAAATGTCCACACCCAGGACAAGGAGCCAGATGCCCAGTCCAGGGTGGCAGGTGCGCGACCGGGGGAAACCTGACCTGGTCCTCTGGCGCAGCTGGACCCTCTACCTCCCAGGGCGCCTCCTGCAGCACGTCCAGGGGTGGTTCCCAGCCGCTGTGGAACCTGGGCATGTAGGGGGGCACCTGCGTCTCCCGCGGCCACTCGGAGCTGGGCGGATAGTCTTGGATCAGCCTCGACACATGGAGCTGGCCCACCTGGTACCCCAACTTGCCCCACCCGCCTCCGCACCGGGGCCGCGCCCAGGTCTCTCCCAGCGACTCCCACAGCGACATCTCCTTGGGGACCAGATGGCCACGCAGGAAGCCCACGGCGTCGCGGGAGAGCAGGGGACTGGACACGGAGCACGCGAGGTCCGGGCCTCCGCAGGTGTTGACGATCTGGGGCACAGCGCGGGTCAGATTGGCGCGCCCACCGGGCAAAGCCCTGCGGCCCACACACCGCACACCCGCGGCTCTGCAGGTGGGCGCTGGGCAGGCACCACGGCAGGGACCTCCCGGCCCGCCCAGGCCCCGCCCACCAGCCCCTCGCCCCGCCCCCCGGCACCAGGTCTAGTGGTCCGAAGAGGAAGTGCACCAGCTCCGCGGCGCTGGGGTTCTGGATGTGCTTCTGCAGCTTCGTCTGAAAACGGGCGGGGCGCGCCGAGTGAGCGAACGGACGGTGGGGACACAGGGACCCTTCGCCCTCCCGCCGCGCAGGGCGAGGCGCACTCACGAGCAGGTTGATGGCCAGCTTGATTTTCTGGAAGCAGTCGACAAACTCGGCCTCGGAGGGGGGCCGCGCCCGCAGCGTGAGGACGCCCTCTGCGGGTGGGGGGCAGTGAGCCGGGCCCCACGCCCCTCGCCGCCCCCATCCCGCCCCCAGCCCGGCCCGCGCCGCGCACCTGCCGGCCCCTTCTTGCCCTTCTTCTTGCCCTTCTTCCGCTGGTTCAGCTGCTTGAACGCCTCTGCCGCCTTCTGTAGCCGGGCCACGAACCACTCGATGTCGTCCAGGGCACAGTTGAGGATTTGCTGGGGTCAGAGGGGGGGGTCAGCCACGGGGCAGGGGCAGGGAGCGCCCTGGGAGCCCCGGGCGGACACCCACCGTCTCCTTCTCTATCCTCTGGGCCAGCACCGCCCGCGGCTCCTCGTCCTGGGATTCCCGGCGATGACGGTAGCCTGATGGGGCACAGACCAGCTGCGCAGGGGCCTCTGGATCCGAGAGTCGCCCCCCGCCCAGCCCTAGGCCTACCTGGGTCCTGAAGCGGGGCCGGGGGGCCCACGCGGTTCTTGGCGTGAGGGGAGCCCCCTGCCTGGCGCTGGAAGGGGATGGGGGCCGGGCCCTGGGGAGGGGGCAGGATGGACTGCCGCTGCCGGATCTTCTCCTGGTGTCCCCTAGAGGAGCAAGGGGGCTGCTCAGCTCGGCCACCACCCCCAGTGGTGGTCCCCGCCCCTGCACTCCACGCCGGCAGAGCCCTGGCCTCCCTCTGCCCACGGCCCACGCCCTACTTCAGAGTCTGCGGCCGCATCTTCTTCCCCAGGCGGCAGTCAGCCAGTGCGCTCTCGACGTCCTCTTGCACCAGCTCTGCCTGGGGACATAGGGGCATCAGGCTGGCCCAGCGTCACTGTGCAGCCCCCGGATGCGCGCTGCCTCACCTCCACCTCGTCGCAGTGAAAGAAGTGGATGTCGGGTTTGTTCTGCTCCGAGTCCTGGCACACCAGGAGCAGCACCGAGGGGTAGCGCAGCTGGTTGAGCACCGTCTGGCTGTGCTGTACCGTGGGCAGGGGGAAGTTCTCCAGCTCCTCCTGGGGGCAGGGGCCAGGGTCAGCACAGCCCTGGGCATGGGCTGGACGGTGGCCCCGCGCACAGTGGATACAGCCATGGCTGAGAAAGGGACTGGTGTCTGGCTATGGAACTCTGTGTGGGCACAGCATGTGGCATCTGGTCCTTGGACACAGACACATCACCCATAGGCACAGAAAAGGGGCAGATGAGGCCCAGGTATGGCCTAGGGACACAGACAAAGACAGTACCAGGCCTAGTCACAGCTTCAGAAACACCCAGGGCACAGGCAGGTGTTGGCTACAGCTGTAAAGTACTCTCTGCACCTTCTTATCCTCTCGCCTGCCCTGGGCCCTGTCATCTCCCACCAACTGGAATGGCAGGCAGTGCCTGACTCACAGGGGCCCTGGCACATGTGAGGCACAGGGGACAGCAGACCTTACCTGTGTCTCGATGTCCAGCAGCCTCACTGACTGGTCGCTGACCTGCAGCAGCATCTCCTGGGCCCAGACCTTCTCCTTAGAGCTCAGCTGCACCAGCTTCCGGATGGCGTCATCCACAGAGGTGATAGCCTCGCTCTTGTCCATGATGAATGTGGCCAGGTGCTGGGGGAGAACAGGCGGTCACTGCTGGGCATAGCCCTCCTGTGCTGACCAGAACCAAAGGGAGGCAGCCTGGAGCACCGAGGGCTCCAGCCAGCTATGAAGAACCCTGAGGAGCCATGGCCATCCTGGGGGTTCCTGAAGGGTGCCTCAGGTGTGTGTGGGGGATCTATTCTGCCCTGGTGGATTTTTTTGGAGAAAACCTTTAAGCTGGGCATGGTGGCAAATGCCTGTAATCTCAGCACTTGGGAGGCTGAGGCAGCAGGATCACTGAGAGTTCAAGGCCAGCCTGGGCCACAAAGTGAGCTCAAGGCCATCCTGAACTGCATAGTGAAACTGTCTCAAAAAGACAAAAACAAAACAAAACAAAACAGAACTTCAGACTGCTTCACAGCTTTATACCTTGAGTCTGCTTCTCCTCCACCCCTGCCACTGGACTCCAGAAATGACAGGGGCCCCTCACCCCATCTCGCCCTTGCTGCCCCTGGCTACTGTTCCCCTTTGTAGGAGTCATCTGGCCTGGCTTTCTTCATTTTCATTTCTCTGACCCCACCTCAAGTTGTCTGCACTGCTGTATCTGGCGCTAGTCCTGGCTGCTCGGATTGAGGTGTTTCCTCTGCCCAGGACAGTGCTGGCCTAGAACAGGACCTCAAGGGTGTGCTCAGAATTGCAGCACCTGTGGAGACCACTGCTAGCTGGACCTGTGTGTCTCCCCTCTGAGCCTGGCCCTGGTGGCCCTCTAGCCAAGCTCCCCTCTACCCTCTCCGAGTGAGGCCCTCTTCCCTCCTGGGCATCAGGACTCAGTAAACAGTGCTGGGGAAGCTGGGCAAACATTAACCAAGAAGCACAAAGCCATACAAGCACTAGAAGCAAATACAGGATGATTTTTGGTCATCTCGAGTCTCTCTTCATAGGGCCCTTTCCTCAGCAAAGAAGGAAATCCAGATGCTCAAACCAACAAATTTAACTTGAAATAAAAATGTCTCAGAGAGGATGTAGCTCAGTAGAGGAGTCCTTTCTTCCCTAGCATGCACAGAGCTCTGGGTTAGATTTAAAAAAAAATTCTGCCTGGAAAAAAAAAAAGTGGCTAAAAAACATATGCAGTTAGAGCTGGGCGTGGTGGCACACTCCTGTAATCCCAGCACTCGAGAGGCTGAGGCAGGCAGATCATTGCAAGTTCAAGACCAGCCTGGATTACAATGTGAGCCCAAGGCAGCCTGAACTATATAGTGAGACCCTGTCTCAAAAAGGCACACACACAAAAAAATGCAGTAGCTATGAAGGGCTGATTTTTTTTCTTTTGGTACCAGGGATCAAACTCACAACCTCATGTCTACCAGGCAAGGACTTGAGCCACTGTGCTAAATCCCTGGCCCCTAGTTTTCTTAATGAAGGAAAAGACCAAACAGGTATCACTTTTAACTTTGTTAGAAGTTGAAAAAAAAATTTTTTAAGGGCCGGGGATATAGCTCAGCAGCATAAGTACCTACCTGGCAAGCACAAGGTCCTGAGTTCGATTCCTGGTACCAAAAAAAAAACTTAAAAGTTTATTTATTTTTGAAAGATTTTTGATTGATCCCTGGTACCGATAAAACAACAACAAAAAAAGATTTTTGAAACAGATAGTCCAGGCTAGTCTTCAACTATCTAGCTGAAGCTGGCCTCAAACTCACAGCAATCCTTCTGCCTCAGCCTCTTGAATGCTAGGGCTGTAGGTGTGTGCCACCATACTCGGCTGAAAGTTCTTTATTGTTACAAGTAATAGTTAAGGATGTTGAGCCAGGCAAGATGGTGTACAAATATAATCACTGCTACTTGGAAGGCTGAGGCAGGAGGACAGAAAGACTGAGGCCAGCCTGGGCAATCTTGCTAGACTCTGTCTCAAAAGAAGAAGAGCTATGATGTAGCTCAGTGGTAAAGCACTTGCCTAATGTGCAGGAGGCCCTGGGTTTGATACCCAGCACTGGTGAGAGAAAAACAAACAAACAAACAAACAAACATGAGAAGAACATGATTAAAGCCAAAAGTAAGTAGAAGGAAGGAATTATAAGCAAAAAAAGGCTACAAATTAGTAAAAAGAAAATCAATACAGAAAATCCAAGCTCAGAATTTACTCTGTAAGTAAATAAAATTGGTAAAATAGAAAGAATATTGAGAAAAATACTAGGGAAAACGCTAATTCTCAAGAACCAAAAGGAAAGATAGAGCAACCCTAGAGATCAATCTTAGAAGCACTCAAATGAATTAATGAACAGAAACTTCCCAGGATGCAGAAGGTCTCACTGATGAATCCTGGAAAATATGTAAGGAAAAAAATAACATACTTCAAAAATTTTCTGGGATTAACCAATAACAAATGCTGGTGGTGTTATGGGGGAAAAGGAACTCTTCTCCAATGTTGGTGGGAGTGCAGACTGGTGCAACCACTGTGGAAATCAGTGTAGAGATTCCTCAAAAAGCCAGAACTAAATGTCCCATTTGACCCAGCTATTCCCTTTCTTGGTATCTTCCTGAAAAAATTAAAAGCATCATAGCACAGTGATATATGCACACCCATGCTTATAGCAGCACAGTTTGTAATAGCTAAATCTTGGAAACAGCCCAAATGCCCATCAACCAAGTAATGGATAAAGAAAATGTAGGGTTTTTTATACAATGGAGTACTACTCAGTCATAAAGAAGGATAAAGTTGAGAGATTTCTAGCTAAATGGATGCACCTTGAGATCATACTGTGTGGTTTTTTTTTTTTGTACCAGGGGTCGAATTCACAATCTTGAACTTAACAGGTAAGCACTTGAGCCACTGAGCTAAATCCCCAGCCCAATGAAACCACACTCTCAAGTGAAATAAATGGAACATACATGTATAAATACCACATTGTTTCTGTGGTGTGAGAAACCAAAAGTGTAAATAAGGACCAAAGTATATAGTAGATATTGGGGAATGGGAGGAAAATGTTCAAATGAGAAGGGGAAAACAAGGCAGGGGGAGGAGAGAAGGAAAGAAAGGACAAGGAAAAAAAGAGACCAGAAGGGCTGGGAATTTAACTTAGTGGCATAAGTGCCTGCCTGCAAGTGTGAGGGTGTGAGTTTGATCCCCAGTACCAAAAAAATAAATAAATAAATAAATAAAAAAGAGAGAGAGAGAATAGAAGGAAAAAATGGAACTAAAGCTTTTTTAAATAAAGATGAGCCTGGGGAAAAGAAGAAGCAAGACATATCATGTACAGGCACAAGTTCCCTATGGAGAATGCGATCATTATGTACAACCAAAATGTACCAATAAGGGGCTGGGGACATAGCTCAGCAGCCTGGCAGGTGCGAGGTTGTGAGTTTGATCCTTGTAATAACAACAACAACAACAACAACAACAAAAAGTACCAATAAGAAAAGAAAAAAACCCCAGCAAATCAGACAAACAACTCAGAACTTTTCTGGCAAGAGGTGGAAGGAACCCTTCCCTTCAGTCACACAAAGTGAATATGACTGTGACCTCCACCTGCCAAAGGCACTGCAAAAGGAAGACACGGGGGATATCTCCGACGCACACTGATGCAGAGACCCTAACAAACAGACGAGTTCCCAATGCAGACGAAGGCGAATGTGCCCTGAATACATGAAGTGCATCCCGGAAATGCAGGATCAGTCTAATATTCAAAAAATTACTATGACTCAATACATTCCCAGTAGAATAAATCTCAACAGAGTGAGAAAATGCATATGGCAAAATTCAACACTCTTCACGGTAAAACTTTCAGCAAACAGAATAGTAAAGAACTTCTTCATTCTAATGAAAATTAGCTATACACATATACAGCAGACAAAATATTGAATGCTTTTTCCTAAGGTTGGCAAGCATATCCATTCTGTTGCTTTTAGTCTGCACTCTTTGGGTCATTCTAACCAGGGAAATGAGGCAAGAAAACAAATACATGGTGTAAAAAAAGCCAAGAATGGTTTTTATTTGACAATGTGATTGTGTAGGTAGAAAACTCAGTCCGGTGTGGTGGTGCATGCCTTTAATCCCAGCACTCAGGAGGCCAAGGCAGGAGGATCGCCATGAGTTTGAGGCCAGCCTGGGCTGCATAATGAGTTCAAGGCCATCCTGAATTAAAGAGCAAGATCCTGCTTCAAAAAGGAAGGGGAAAAAAAAAGGACAATCCAGTCAGTGTACAAGCAAGTCACTAGAACAAATTACTCAACTTGCCAAGGCCTCAGGACCTTTGGTCACCCCACAAAAATTCAGTTTTTTTCTATATCCAGCAGCAGACAATTAAAGATGAAATTTGAAAAAATAATGCCATTTGTAACAGCACATAAAAATAAAATACTTAAGGTATAATTTAACAAAAGATATTCAAGACCCCTCCAATGAAAACCACATTGCTGAGAAGTTAAAGAAGACCTAAGCAGTGGAAAGACATCCCATGCTTGTGGCTGGAAGGACACAAGGCTGCTAAGATGTCAGTTATTCTTAAACTGATTCATAGATTTGACTTGATGCTAATCAACATTCTTGCAGCTTCTTTAAGGAGCAGAAATGGACAAACTGACCTTAAAATTATATGGAAGTCCAAAAAAACTTAGTGAAGAAAAATCTAGGCTGAGCATTGGTGGTGCCTGTAGTCCCATCCTCTTGGCAGGCTGAGGCAGGACTGCTTGAGCCAAAGAGTTTGAGGCCAGCCTGGGCAATACAGAGAGATTTTATGTCTAGGTATCTTGTGTGTATGTGGTACTGGGGCTCAAACTCAGGGCCTTGTGGCCCAGGCTGTAACTCAGCAGGCATAGCACCTGCCTGGCAAGTATGTGAGGTCCTGAGTTCCATTTCTGGTACCGAAAAAAACAAAACCAGGGCGTCGGGCATGCTAGGCAAGAATTCTACAACTGAGCTACACCCAAGTTCTAAGAAAGAAAAACTTGAAGAAAGAGAACAAGGTAGGAGGACTCACATGATTTGATCTGAAGCTAAGGTTAAAGCGACACTGAATCAAAACATGTCAGTGAATGAAGAATACACAAACAGATTCATCCACATCCAGTTAATTGGTTGTTGCCAAAGGCATCGCAACCATTCACAGGGGCAGGAAAGCCTTTGGCCAGCTGGACCTTCAGGTGGGAATGAAAAGAACCCTTGTTCCTGCTCAACAGCACACACAGGGGAATTTAAAGAGTGTTGTCCGAGGATGGAGAAGCTGCACTAGGAGCAAAGCGCACGACAGAGACACGGAAAGGAGGCTTCAGGGTCTCGGCCAGGCTCCGACTCCCTAAGAGAAAAAACCCAATCAACAAGGCAACCCTAAAAGTGAAGAGGTGAACACGACCAGCTGCCATCAGACCTGCTAAAGGCACAGCCGCACAGGAGACAAGCTGTGGCCAGTGGAGGAGTTTCCAGTCGACCTCCTGACTGACTGTAGGCAGAGAATTCCCAGGACCCAGGAGTGACTCCACACAGCACGACCAAGACCCCACGGAGCCCAGTGCTGCTGCAGACTTGCTCTCTGCAGTTTTTACACAAATAATTCACAAAGCAGAGAGCAGGGGTGGCTGTGATCTGCAGGATCTCATTTACAGACAAAACTATAGTGACAAAAGATCACAGCTGCCAGGGATTGGGGTGGGGGTGGCTGCGACCATACAGGGGTTTTGAAGGAGCCTGGGGTGATGGAGCTGCTCTGTGCCATGGTCACCATGATAACAGAATCACCCCCATCAGTTTGCTGTATGAAAAGTTGTTTTGTTTTGTTTTGAGACAGGGTCTCGCTTTGTAGGCCAGGCTGGCCTTGAACTCACTGTGCAGTACAGGCTGGCTTCTAACTCAAGGCAGGCCTCCTGCCTCAGCCTCCTGAGTGCTGGAATTACATTTGTGTGCCACCACATCCAGTTTGTATGAAAAGTTAGAAGAAAGTAAAGAGAAATAAACAGGTGCTTCCTGGCACCCACCCCCATTGTCAGAATGGGTCCTTCACCCTCAGGTAAACCCCACCTATTCCCTCACCCTTGTTGGCCCCTGGATAATCGTGAAAGGCACCTGGAACAGCTGAGCTAACCTGGGCCAGCTTGGACCAAAGTCCAGGAGCCAGGCAGGAATGTCCCGGTAGCCACTCAACAAGGAGGGCAAAGTCCCATTCCTGAGAATGAGGCAAAGCTGCCAGGAAGGAAGAGTCAAAGCTGCCCTGCCCACATCTCTGTCCTGCCCAGGGCACCGTGCCTGCAGTAGGCAGGGCCTTGGTCACCCCAACATCCTGGCCTCCAGAGATGCTTGTGGATTCCTGAGGGCTCTGTGGACTCTCAATCCACACAGGGTGCTGAGGCCAGAGAGCACTTTGGGGTGCACAGCCCAGCCAGGCACAGGGTGACCTGCAGGTAGGGCAGGCCAAGCAGCGGGGCCTCTCCCTGCTGTCCCACAGGCATGGCCCTGCTACTTCCGGGTGCAAGAAAGCTACAGAAGAGGAGATCTCCCGAGTTCTGAGTTACAAGGGGCCCACCTGGAGGCCTCCTGAGCTGGCAGCTGGTCCACAGAGTGCGGGTTACCAGTCTGGACTCAGCCAGAGAGCTCTCAATAAAGGGCCCCTTTGTTCCAGCATCTCCTCCTAACACAAGTCCCTGTTCAGGGGCCAATGACAGCTTCCTTTCCACTCACTTTTCCTGTCCAGTCCCTAGGGTGTCTGCTCAGTACACACTGGGCAGTGCTGGGCACCAACACCCCAGGGTGGGCTCTCTATGGCCCCACCACGAACTCTGTGGGATTGGAAGAGGTTGTCTCCCCATCATGCTGAGCCCAGGACTGTGAGAATGTCTCCCAGCTGTGACACCGTTCCCAGGACTGGGGCCTCACCTGGACGTGGTACTGGGAGATCTCGTGCATGATGATGTTGGAGTTGGAGTACTTCTTCCTCTGCTCTGGACAGGAGAAGGCATCTCTCACCCCACAGCAGATTGAAGCCCCTGACACAGGGGCCGCAGGAGGGCACGGTGGGGCGAAGGTCCCTACTGGTCCTCAGGAAGAAAGAAGGAACCCCAGGTGCACAGTACCAGAGGGGCCCCAGGGCAGGGTGGGAGAAAGCCCTGGGCTACTCAGAGCAATGAAGGGCAGCGGTGACCAGAATGTGTGCTGGAGAAGCGGGAGGTTCATCCGTGCTCCACAGAGGACACCCCACTTTCCCAGGTTCAGGGGAGCCCAACCAGGACTCCCTCTGAGAGCCAAACTCTGCCCCTCCTCTACCGAGGGGCACAAACGGAGGTGGGGAGGGCTGGTGGGTGAGAGCTAGAGGCAAGCCTAAGGGTGGCCTGGTTGGGCCAGGGGCATCTTGGGGCATAGCCTGGGCAAGCTGAGGGGGCGTGGTGTGGTGTGGCGTGGCTGGGGTAGCGGCCTCCTTGGAATGGACACCTGGCAACTGGGTCCTGCCGGAACCCCCTCGATCTCTCGTGTTGCAGAGGAGCAGGAGCAGCAGCGGAATCAATACTGATGCTCCCTGAATTATTCGTAAAGGCCTCTCCCCTTACGTCTGGGGGGGAGGGGTGCTCAGTGGCCACAGCTTTGGGGCATAGGTCCAAAGGGCTCCTCAAAGTCTTGGGGTTGACCAGGCCGGGTCTCCCCTGGGTCAGGGTCCGGGCACAGCTCCCAGGTGCCCCCCACATCCAGGCCATCCTTAAGCCTCACTCACCAAACAGGTCCTTGGCACTCATCCTGGCCACACCGTCAGACCTGCCCAGGCTGCCACTGCGGGGAATGGCAGGTGAGGGCAGTGCCAACACCCCTCCCTCCCTGGCACTGGGACATGGGGGCTTACTTGGTGGAACCTGGGCAGCAGCTCATGGGTCCCGGCTGACTCATGGTGTCCTTGGTGCTGGTCAGAGAGGGCAAAACTCAGCGGGGCCCTCTTGGGCCCAAGGTCCAGCCCACACCTGAGAAGACAGAGGCAGTGGACTGGCTGCAACCCTCCTCCTGGCCTGGGTGGCCTGGCTACAGGCACTAGAACTCAGTGGCTTCACCAGATTCCTGGGGTCCTTGGGAGCACAGCCCCTGCCCCAGGCCCCAGCTGGTGGCCACAAGCCCCACTTTGCTCCAGACTTTAGGCTTCCTAGGAGGCTCTGGGTAGGGGTCTGGGGAGCCTTGAGGTGGATGGGAACCAGCAAGGGAGGAGGAGAAGAGAAGGGGAGGCTGCAGGGCTGTGCAAAGTGCAGAAGAAACCCCAGCTGCTGGCCCCACATCCAGGTCTCTCTATTGGGACCCCAGCTGCTGGCCCCACATCCAGGTCTCTATCGGGACCCCAGCTGCTGGCCCCACATCCAGGTCTCTATCGGGACCCTGCATGCTCCTGTGGACCTGCAGCCCCTGGCCACAGGCTGGCCCTAGCTCCCTCTAGGCCATGCGGCAGGGCATATTGGGGTCCTGGGTTCTCAGAAGTTGGTCTAGGGTGTGCAGGGGCGGGGATGGTGAGGAGGTGAAGGACAGACAAGGAGGGTGTGGGGTTGAGATTCGCAGGGGTGGCTGGTGCCTCCCCAGGGCAAACCCAGGATAGCCATTCTCCTGGGCCTAATTTCCAGCTCTGACTTTTGCCAGCTGCATTTTGGGGAAACTAAGGCCTAGCTGCAAAAATGGGCAGGCTTATCTCTCTCTCTTTCTCTCTTTTGAAACAGGGTCTGCCTGTGTTGTTCAGGCTGGCCTTGGAACTCTCAGTGATCCTCCTGCCTCTGTCTCCTGAATGCTGGGATTACAAACCTGTACCACCACACCTGGCTAAATCAGCAGGTTTCTGATCTGGGCTGCACCCTGGGGTCTTCCCCAGGGCATGAGCAGAGCTGGTGGCCTGAGTTAGCCTGACATTGTGTGGATCTGTGCCCTCTGGAGACTTCTAGTACTGAGATGCCCAGTGTCCTTGCCTTGTGTCCTTCCAGGGCTCTTCATAGCTGTCCACAGGGTCCACACATGTTGTCACCCTTGAGGCTGTCTCCCTGCCTCAGCATTTGGACTTGCAGAGTGCTGGTGTGGAGGGCAGGCTGGAGTACCTAGGACTTTCTGGTTTGACCAGGTTAGGGGGTGCTCCTAGGAGGTGTGGGGTCCGTCCACTGACCCTGGTCTGGCTGAGTTGCACACCTTCCACAAGCCACAAGGGCCCTGGCTTGCCAGAGGGGGCCTGGCCAGAGTCTTCTGTCCACCCATGCGTGGAGAATGTCTGGAATGCTCGTGAGCTCAGTGGGTGAGTCTGAGTGTTTGCTTAATGGGATTCCTGACAGGCGAGACCAAAGGCTTGGCACGTGGAGCCAGGTACACACACCTGGGCAAAACAAACTCCAGCCGACCTGGGCCTGCAGGCACAGCGTGCACAGGATGGCACACGCAGCCCTCCAAGGGACGTCTAGGCCTAGACCTTGTACCCAGAGAAAGGGAGGGAGGGAAGGCTGTAGCCCAGGGATTTAGCCTTGTGAGCCAGTGGGGTGGAGAGGGGTTTCCCAGCCCTGGCCCCAAGACTCTGGGGCCCAGGCTGCACTTTGGTTTTACTGCACCAAAAGTCCAGTGTCTGTAGGGAGGGTCCAGCCTGCTAGGTGCCCGGGTGTTGGGCAGGGGAGGGGGCAGAGGCTCCAACAGGGCAGCAAGGAAGGAGGAACTGGCTCCAGGTTCAAATTCCAGGATACACACCAAGTGACCTTGGGGTGGGGTTGGCTTAGTCACTGGGGCTCCTGGCTGCCCTCGTGGGAGCTGGGTGGGGCTCTGGAATGGGGGAGTCCCTAGGTCCCTGGCTGCAACCCTGTCTGGAAACTATGGTCTGAGGAACACCCTGTTCCTCAGGCAAGAGGGAAGGGAGCAGGGAGGCATGAACCCGGGAAGTGTGCTGAGTGCACTTGGGGAGTCAAAGGCAGGCAGAGAGGACCAGGAATACAGGGCTAGCTGGGGAGTCAAAGGCAGGCAGAGAGGACCAGGAATACAGGCCAGGGCTAAGGACCTGGAACTAGCGGGTCCAGGAGCAGCCCAGCTTGGAGTGAGGCTGCAGAGGGCCAGGGCAGGCACAGTGGGCCCCAGAGGACTCTGCCTCCCAGCACAGCAAACCAGGGCCGTTCCTAGGGTTAGGGGACAGGATTAGGGTCACCAGCACTCCTCTCCTGCCACTGGGGTTGTTGCATGCAAGCGAGCAGCCCAGCTGCCCAGGGACCAAGAGCCCAGATGGCCACAGGTTGGACACCCTTAGGGCCCGGCCAGCTCACTTTCTTAGGCCTAGCAGGGCTCCTTCAACCACAGTCTGGGTTCCCCTCCCCTGAAACTCCACACCCCAACTCTGACCCAGAGTCTGACCTGGCTGGCATTTCCCAGCCCCGGATTGCCTTCTGGGCTGGATGCTGGGGAAGGTCTCCTGGCCAACCCCAGGCCGGGCCCTAGAGGCCCCGGGCCCGCAGGAGGGAAGAGGACCCTTCCCAGCGCATGCAGGGAGCCCCATGGTCCTGGGGGCTGGGAGGGGACCGCCATGGGAATGGGTGACTCATCCGCCACCGCCACTGCCACCACCACCGTTTAAAAATATCGCAGCACACACTCCGCCCGGGACCTACGGGCGGGCCGGGCCACCGCGACGGTCTTGGGGCGCAGGGCCAGGGAGGCCGCCGCGGTCGGCGCCACTCCAACGACCCCCTCCTGCGCCGCCCCCAGCCCCTCTAACCCATCCCGGTTGAGCCCGCGCCCAGAGCTCAGCATCCCCGCGCCCGGGAAACGGGCTGTGGCGCTCACCTGCTTCGCCGCCCGGACGGCGCGTCTGTCCGTCCCACGCCTGTGTGCGCTGGGCCGCCGTGCTCGCTGGCTCTCCACCTCGCTCGGGCAGGACCTGGCAGCTGGGCGGGCCAGGCGGGGCGGGCGCGGACGAGGAACCTGAGCGACAGGTTACCGAGTCACCGGCACGAGTGCCAGCGTGGGTGGAGAGCCGGACGCCCCGCCCCGCCTCCGGCTCCCACCGCCGGGCCCTTGCCACCACGGCCAGGCTAGCGGCACGGCCCCGGGCCCCTCCCGCGGAGGCTCCTGTCCTGTCCTGTCCCAGGGGCGTGAGAGCGCGACCCTGCCAGTGACCGCGGCCTCTGGTGGCCCGGGGGCCTCTCTGGGGCCAGGACATCTGTCCGAGTAGGATGCACCTGCAACCATGCAGCCCTGAGTCAACCCAGCTGGTGGGATGGGGTCCCTCCTGCACACTCCAGGACCTCCCAAGACCCTCTGCCCCCACTCCACGCCGGGGTGTCTGTTGGGGACCTCTGTATGCCCTGCTGCCCTGTTTCTGGCTCTATCCTCCCTGCTCCTTCAGAACAGGGCCAGCCTGGGGCATTTGGACCCGGGGAAGGTTGTGGCAGGCTGGAGGGCAGCTCTTGCCAGGCTGTGCTGGGATGATCACCAGACAGAGCTAGGCAGGGTGTCTGTTGTGAGAGAAGATGGGTACTATCAGTAGGGCAGGACACAGCAGTCTGCCCTGGACACAGCACTTCCTGGGTGCCCTTTCCAGCTTGTACATGGTGCAGGGGTACACTTGGTGATATGGCAGGAAGTGGCCTTTGTTCTCCAGGCGCCAAACCTGCCCCAGCCAGCTGGCTTCCTGGTTCACAGCCCTGGTGGCTGATCTCACAGAACTTGCTCCATGAGTGACCTTATCTTGGCCCAGCACCAAGGGTCACCCACTGCCCTCACCCTGCCTGGGCAGAGCTGGGAACAGGTAGTCTTAGAAACAGTTGGGTGGAGTCCCTGCTCCAGGATGGTTGCTTATCATGAGGACACCCGTGCTGGTGCTGTGGGCCCCTGGGGAACAGGGCCGGTGCCTGTGTGGGGCCAGGGAGAGTAGGGGTCAGGGTTTGAGGCCCTATCTGGTAATGAGCAACAGGGTTCTTGGCCAGTGCACACCCAGGGTACACACACAGACAGTAGGTGCCCAGTTGGGAGGTGGCCCCAGAAATGCCAGTACTTTCCACGCTGTGTGGAGCTCGGTGAGGCCCAGGCAGTGGAAAGTAGGTCTCAGTCCTGGCTTTCATCATAGCCTGGGGAAGGGGCCTATCCCAGGAAAGGCAGGGAGGGTGTGAGGCAGCAAGAGGATGGCAACTTCTGTACCAGACCACTGAGGAAGCGGGTGACTATAATTAAGAGGGGTTTGTGGAGATATAAACATTTATTAAAAAATATGCTGAAAAATAGAGGTTTGAACACAATGTTATTCCAATCATAGAAAATACACAAATGAAACCTATTACAAAAATCAGTATCTTTTTTTTTTCCTAATACAGGAGATTGAGCCCAAGGAGCAATGAGCCATGCCCCTTTTTTAAATTATGAGACAAGGTCTTATTAGGTGGCTAAATTGCCCAGGCTAGGATGGAATTTGTGCTCTTCCTGCCTCAGCCTTGCAGGTGGCAGGGCTCACACGCATGCATTGGACACTGGTGCTGCACTTACACAGAGTCCAAGGATGGACATAGGGCTGAGTGAGATGGAGCTTACTCAGCGGCAAGCACAGCTCCTTTAGAGCAGTACGGTTCAGGGACCTCACACAGAAACCACTTCCCACCTACCCTGGGCCCCAGAGCCCAGGAAAGCAGGGGGTCACACACAGCTGCCAACACATGGCAGCCTGTAGAGTGCTCCTCAGGCTGCCCAGGCTCAGCAACACAGCAAAATGGGTCTCAGGACACTGAGGAGGCCAGTGCAGGGAGCACCAGGTATGGCCAGGCCACTGCGTGAGAACAGGGTACTGCATGGGTGGTCGCCTTGCCTCGGGATGGGTGTGGAAACACGAGGGCCTGTCCTTCAGGGACAGGGACACGGCAGAACCACTGGGCTGCCCAGGGCAGCCTCACATCTGAAGGGCTCTGTCCTCCTGGGGTCCTGGTGGTCAGTGGTGGCCATTACAGGATCTGAGGGGGCTCCCCCAAGATGTGCTGTCCTAGTTCCTTCTGCCTGCAGAGATAAAGCACCTATGCGTGGCACACCGGTGGGACAGTGGGGGAATGGGAGGGTCCCTGCAGGCGGGGTCTATCTGATGAGGGCTGCAATTGCTACCACCTGCAGAATGGCTTCCAGGCTGTGCAGCACCAGACGTGTCACGCTGAGGACCCAATCTGTCCACAGCACCAGGGTCTGCCAGAGCAGGAAGTGGACAGAAAGCAGCCCGGTGCCTGCTGTGAGTGCCAGGCTAGCAGCCAGTGGCACCTCAGCCTCCATCAGGTTGCCCTTCATGCCTGGTGGGCAGAAACAGAGGGAGAGTAAGACCAAGACTTCAGGATGCCCAGCACCCACAGCCAGCCCCGGGTGGCACAGCCCACTGCCAGCCTCCCAGGAGCCAGCATCTGGCCAGCTGGTTTTTAAAACCATGGACATCTGCCACCTTTCCTAACTCCACAAAAGCCCCAAGGGATTCTGTTTAAAACTTCCAAAAATATTTTACTCTGGGCTCAGGCAGACCTGGAAAATTTCACAAATGCTTATAAAAACCAAAACTGCACATTTCACAAACAAGTGGGTCAATCATGGAAAATGCCAAGCTGCCAGAAGTTGAGTCCAGCCGCCTGGGGTTTTGAGCGTTTGTAGAGCCCACGTACCTAAGATGGTAAGATTCAGCACAGCAGGGGCAGCAGGAGCCCCAGCCACACTGCATGGGTCCAGTGCGGTTACAGTGAGTGGGGCAAGACTGGGGAAAAAGCTTGGCAGTAACGTGTATTTCACTCCTTTCCCCACAGCAGGGTTACTGCCCTCATACCACTGGGCACAGTACAGAGGGCAGGTGGAGGCCAGGGCAGTGGTTACCCTGGGGAGGAGGTAGGTTTCCACATGTGCCTGTTGGCGGCCCTCAGTCCTGCAGAAGGTGTCCTTGTGCAATTATAGGAGGGATTGAGCCTCAAGGTGGCAGTGGACTTGGGACCTAAGCTGGACTGGGCCTTGACCAAGGTCTCCACATTACCCCAATGGGCCAAGGGGAGGTGGGGCAGGGGTGCCCTGGAGCTGGCTTCTGAGCTCAGTGCTCTCATGGAACATGCTCCCAGACGTGAGGGTGGTGGCCATGTCACCTGTTGCTGCTATAAGAAATGCTTAATAGTTAATGATGCTATAAAGGGACGCAGCAACCCACCCTGCACACCGTCTGGGGTGTCTCCGAGTCTAAGACAAAGTGCTTACACTGTAGGACGCCAAGGCTGGTGGAAGCCCAGGCACATTTCACAGCTGACTCACCCAGGTATAGCCTCGATGCCTCCAGAACCCCCATCAGGGACAGCAGTGTCAGGTCGAGGCCCAGACAGTCGTGAGGATAGGTGAAAACCTGACCTAGGGGTAAAGCATTTGGTGGCATTCACAGGAACAGTGGCTGGTTCCCCGTTGTGTAGTTACTGGCCCAACCCCCACCTGCACTGGGGATGGAACTTGGAGCTTTTGCACAGAGCTACATCCCCAACCCTTTCTAAAAATTTTTGAGACAGAGTTTCACTAAGTTATGCGGACCTGGCCTGAATTTAGTATCCTCCTGTGTTAGCCTCCCAGTGACTTTTTTTTTTTTGGTACCAGGGATTGAACTCACGACCTTGAGCTTACTAGGCAGGCGCTTAAGCCACTGAGCTAAATCCCCAGCCCCTTGTTTTTCTTTAGAGTCAGGATCTCTCTATGTAGTCCAGACTTGCCTTGAACTCACTATGTAGCCCAGGCTGGTCTGGAACTTGTGGTGATCTTCCTGCCTCAACCTCTTGAGTGCTGGGATTATAGGTATCTGCCACCACTCCCACCCACTGACTTACTTTTATATACAATCATGAGAAGCATGACCAGAAAATATAAGGCATCGTAGAGCCCACTGAGATGAAACAGCATTTGAAGAGGAACCGAGGAGAGCTGGTAGGTCAAGGATCTACACACTCAGTGCTTTGCTTTGGGGTGCACCTGCTTAGGCAGTTAAGCCAGAGGGGCTGGTTCTGCCACTTGTCCTGTGGCCATGAACGAGCAAGTCTGGTTTAGGCTCTGACAGATGGGTACCTGCAGGTGTCCATGGAGGCCTGGCACTGGCTCCCAATCTGGGGCTTCCATGGCCATGCCAGTTCCTGATGGGCACAAAGGCAAGGCAGGACCCTTTCCACTCCAGCAGAGCAAAGGTTGGAGCACAGAGCCCCGAGAAGACTGGTGGGAGCTCCAACTGGTGCTCAGGGAATCTTAATCAGAAAAGGAATAGTATTGTGGCATTCTTCAGGGAGATGGATCTCTCAGCTTGGGGACAGTAAAGTGTCCTCCAGCAGTTTCCTAACTTTGTGTGCCTGTGAGAGATACCAGGAATTGAACTCAGGACCTCACACATGCAGGCGGGCGTTGTGCCACTGAGCCATATCCCTGGCCCCATTTCCTAACTTTGTATACTTTTTCTGCTTTCATGCTACAAGTCTGTGCCCATCCCAAATGAGGAGTTTTCATCTTCCTGCCTGGTGGCCCGTGGCAGGGAGTACAGCCTCCCTGGAGCACAGACCGAGCAAGGGGAACAAAGCAAGGGGCAGGGTGGGTGATGGAGCCCAGGCACCCAGTCAGAGGTATCATCAGCTCTCCCAATCTATAAGAACACTTCCCCTTCTCATCATAAGGAAAGGCTGGGTGGGCACAAAAGGAAAGGCAGAGAGCCGGCTGCCTGAGAGCCAGGGCCTGCCAGAGGGTGCAGGATGCAGCTGATGCAGGATACCACCGAGGAGGAGCCTCTCCCTGGAAGAGAAAGGGCAGTCAGTGATGCTCAGTCCTATGAGATGCAGCAAGGTGACTTCTCACTCCGCTGAGTTCCCAGTCACAGAAGAAAGTGAACATTATAGGGCCTGAAGCTAAGACTCTGCTGTCACCTCTGCATCCATCCCTTCGGGGAGGACTACACCTCTGCACACAGCCTGGGGACAGCTTGTACTCTGGAGTGTACCATGGGGGCAGAGGTGGAACCTCCCACTTGCCCACAGCCAGACTGGACAGGAAAAGCAAGACTCACACTTAAGAGAGCTGCTTGGGGCTAAGCCCAACCAAGGCGCTGCTCAGCATGTGACCTCACATGATGCAGTATGCAGCTGCAGCCATGTGCTTTCCCACATGTCCTTTTTCTGAATTGGTCCTAGACATTTGTTCTGCCTGAGAGTTTTACTCATTTCCCCAGAATATCCCTGTGGAGAACCTGTCCTAAAGCTCTACCTGCCCTGCTGCAGGTATCTTTCTCATCCCACTGAAGGCAAAGTGCCCGTCATGAAGTCCCCTCTGGCTCGTCCTGGAAGGGGATGTGACCAGACCAGACTGCCTGACTGCCTGTCTCGGAGGCTCACACCAGCCACACACTGGGGAAGTGAGTGAGGCGTATGTAATGTGTACACCCACGCCAACTCAGAATTGGGCTCCAACCTGTACCTGGTTGCATTTCAGGGACTGCGGTGTAGCTCAGTGGTATGGCTTTTGTCTAGTACGTGAGTCCATAGGTTTGTCCCCAGCACTGGAAAAAAAAGGGTGTATTTCTGGGCAGTAGGGAGGGCACCATCTGGACCCAAACCCCAGAGGAAGGAAAAAATTCCTGTCTTGGTGGGTTTTGGAGGTTGATCTAACTTCTCTGGCACATTTAGGGGCCCCTGGGCTGTGGCCTTTAGTGTGGGCAGGAGTCACGAGTGAGTAAACACTGTAAAAACAGTGTAAAAAACACTGTAAAAACAGATCCTGACATGGTTCCCAGCAGGCACACATGCAGAAGCAGGAAGCTGAGGGTGAAGGTACAGCATCATCTTATGGCAGGTGCTCTCTAAACCTGATCTGTTCTCTTCCAGCCCTAGTTGAACTAGGTTACCTAAATACCTGCCATTATTTGGGTCAGTTTCACTTTAATTGGGTGTTTCACATTAAGTGGGGTTTTCCTCACTTCCGATTCTTCTCTTAAAGGTTGGGGTCAGAGCCAGGAGTGTGGGTCAGGGATACAGCACATGCCTATCATGAGGGAGGTCCCCAAAATGGGAAAAATAATAAAAAAAGCTAGCAATAGCTGGGCGTGGTGGCTCATGCCTGTAATCCCAGCACTTGGGAGGCTGAGGCAGGAGGATTGTTGCAAGTTGGAGACCAGCCTGGGCTACAAAGTGAGCTCAAGGCCAGCCTGAACTGCATAGCAAGACTCTATCTCAAAAAGACATTTAAAAAAAAAAAAAAGCTAGCAAATGCATCTACTAGTTGCCCATTGGTGTGGTGTTTTGTTTTGTTTTGGGACAGGGTCTCACTATGCAGTTCAGGCTGGTGTTGAACTCCGTAACTCATGTTAGTCTCCAACTTGCAGCGATTCTCCTGCCTCAGCCTCCTAAATACTGGGATTACAGGCATGTAGCACCGCACCCAGCTAGTTGTACACCGTTACAGATCAAAATTGTGGGGCTTATGGAACAAATATGTGTAAAAACCTCACATGACATACCATCTAAATAACTAGCGTGATGGGCAGGTACACTTGTACCCATGGTCCTAACAATTTCAGTCCTAAAGCAGCTCATTTTGACTGAACCCTTGTTGCCAATGATTTACTGGAATCACAGTGTGACTACCAACAGTGTGCAAGGAAAGGAGAACACGTCTTCCCCGGGGTGATGGGTAAGGCTGGGGAGAGACGCCACCTAATATCGACGCTTATTTTTAATATTTGTGGTACGAAGGAATGACCCAAGGTCTCATGTATGGAAAGTGCTCTATCACAGAGCTAAAGCCCAACTCAAACTTTTTTTTTTTTGCATAGTATGGGGGATAGAACTCGAACTTGCAACCTCGCAAGCTTGCCAGGCAGGTGCTTATGCTGCTGAGCTAAATCCCTAACCCCTCTCAACTCAAACTTTTTTAGCAAATGAAATTACAGAAATAAATCTAATTGCCAGAGGACTTCCTGACAAAGGCTAGCAATTTGTAAGTTCTGTGTAAGCTAACACTCAGGTGGTTCTTTGTGGGGTGGCCTGCACTGCTTAGTGCAGCCCCTGGGCAAAGAACAAGAAAGCGTAACTAGCGCTTTGACAGTAACTCTAGGGCCCCCCCATCTCACACAAGGGTTGTCTTTTTATCATAAATGTTACTCAGAGTTACCTAGGAAATCAAGGCTAGTCGCAAACGGAGTAGTGAACACTTGTCACAGCCTCCAGTATTGTGGCAGGAGCTTCGTGGGTTGCCCCAAAATGTGTTTCGCCAAAGAACATTTGGGAGTACAGAGGAATGGACGCACACAGGCCTGCAATGGGTGCGCCTGGCTTCCCACTTATGCCGCCAGGCCTTGGCCCTGCCCAGCCCAGCTGCTCATCCAGGGACCCCGCCGGCGGCTAGCCTTGCAAGGGCTCAGGCTGCAGACTCCACCAAGGCCGGGGTGGCTCCCAGCAGTGCGCGCGCCTGGGCTGAACCACAGCTGTGCAGAGCGCCCCAGGTGTGCGCTGCAGACAGACGCAGGGGCGAGGCCGGGGGGTGCCCGCGTGCTTCCCGGCCAGGTTGCTCTCGGTGTGCCCCGGTAGGTGCGCCCGGGAAGATCAGCGGCAGAGCGGACAAGGTCACGCCCCCTCCCTCCCAGGCCCCGACGCGGCTCCAGGGAATGCGCTGCAAAAGTCTGAATGAAGACGGCCGTGGCCCTCAGGGCCGGTATGGCGGAGCGGCGGCCATCGGAGGTGCCAGTCCTGCTCTGGGCCGAAACCACAGCTACATGGCGACAGCACAGCTCCGCCCGCTCACCTGGCTGCGCAGCCGCCATCTTGCCGCTGGGTCCGCCGCGATCCCGGCAGCCTCTCGGCCGCGCCCCACCGCCATCTTCGCTCCCCTCGCCGCGCCAGGGAGCAGTGCCCGACCGCGACCGAGCCGACTTGCCGTCCGGCAGCGCTCGGGTACTTTCGTACAGGAGGAGGCGGGAACTGAGGCTCGGGAGGGTTCGGGTTCGGGCTCGGGCTCGGGCTCGGGGACGTTCGGTGGAGTTCGGCTCCGTCTCGGACTGCCTCGGCTTTCGTCGGCGGCGGGGGCGGGAGAAGCTGGTGGCAAAGGAGTTTCCCTGAGAAGCCAAGCTGTGTCAGAGGCCCGCGATTCTCGACTCAGAGCTGGCCTGCTGCGTCGGCAGGCGAAGGGACCCAACCTAGCCTCCTGGGGGAGTGTGAAGGAAACGCTCGGAACCATTCGGAAAGACTCGGTCAGCACTTCGGGAAGCTTCGTTCTTCCTGGGTTCCCGACTCGTGGCCTCGGCTCGGCTCGGCTCGGCTCGGCTCGGCTCGGCTCGGCTCGGCTCGGCTCGGCTCGGCTCGGCTCGGCTCGGCTCGGCTCGGCTCAGCTCGGCTCGGTGGGAGGCAGGGCGCTGCTTCGGTCCTTGATCGGGCGGCGGCTTCGGGTGGCCTCGGCCCGGCTCGGGCAGCCTCTTCGGGCCCCTCTTCGGGCGGCCCCGAACGCGCCTTCGGGCAGGCTCGGCGGAGTCCGGATGGAGGACTCGGACTCCGCAGCAAAGCAACTGGGCCTGGCCGAGGCAGCAGCTGTGGCGGCCGCGGCCGCTGTAGCGGCGGCGGCCGCGGCCGCGGCAGGGAGCGAGGCAGAGGAACCGGTGCTGAGCAGGGACGAAGACTCAGAAGAAGACGCAGACTCAGAGGCAGAGCGCGAGGCGCGTCGGGTCACGGCCGTGGCGGTGATGGCGGCGGAGCCCGCGCACATGGATATGGGCGCCGAAGCCCTGCCAGGGCCCGACGAGGCCGCCGCCGCCGCCGCCGCCGCCGCCTTCGCAGGCAAGTTGGTCACCGTGCAGCTGCCCGCGTGCATCACGCACCTGCCCTGTGTGCACCTGCTACATACCTGTCCCACATGCACTTCATCAAGCACCTTCCTTGGCCACCTGTCGTGCACACCTGCTTGACCCTCGCACCTGTCATGCATGTACCGCACACTTGCCCCACATGCATCACATTCCTGTTCTGCATGTACTGCACCTGCCCTGCATGCATCTGCCCTGCATGCACAGTACCATGCACCTGATGTACAAACACCTGCCTCATGCACCTGTCACACCTGCCCTACGCCTGTTATACCTGCCCTGTATACCTGCTCCACACACCTGCCTCTCATACCTGCTTTATACTAGCCCCACACATTTGCCCCATACCTGCTCCATGCCAGGCCCACACCTGTCCCACACACCTGCCCCAAACCTACTCCATGTGCCAATCTCGTACCTATCCTGCATATCTGCTCCACAAACTGGCCGTGCATTGCACACTTGCCCTGCACTGCACACCTACCCCACACATCTGCCCCACATTGGCCTGTCTGCATCCCAGCTGTTCCACATTTGCCCCAGAATTGTTCTGTACACCTGCTTTCTGTCTGTCTTGTATACTCCTTCAGCTGCACCATATACTTGTCCTGCACACCTGCCCAGTCGACCAGCTGGCTCTACCTGCCTTGTGCATTTGCCCATGCCCTGTACCCTGCCTTATACCTACCCCACCAACTGCCTCGCCCTGCTGTGCATGTGTACTTGCTCCTTCACGTGGGTGCTGCTCTCTACTGTTCTTTCTGGACCCCTTCAGAGCCCCTCTCACCTTGAACCTTCCCTGTCTCATTGTTCATTCTAAGGGATGATGGGTTAGGAGAGTTGGATGTGGACCCTGCCCTGGAGGAGCTCAGACATGGTGGGGGTTGCCTAAACAACCTGAATGCTAACGTTGGGAGCAGGGTACCCCATCAAGCTGGCTGCTCCATGGTTACTTGTCCCTACGGGCTTTCCTTTCCCTTCCTCCATCACTTCTAATTTTTCAGCACAGCACTTCACTCAGCTTTCCTGGCACTGGGAACTAGTTCCCATGTCCCTTCTCAAGTGCCACACCCCTTCCCGGCTGGGGTTCCCATGTGTGCACACAAGCCAGCAGGAATGGTGTTTTGCTGTCTTGTATAGCAAGCTTTTCCTCTAGGCTCCTGGCAGGCTTTGACTGGGGTGCTGTCCAGCAGTGTGGGGAGCTGTCAGGCCCCAGTGGGTCTTCATGGTGGCCTGTTTACCTGGCCCAGTGCTGCTGGTCCTCATGTGGTCTGTTACACTGCTCCTGGAAGACAGGGAAGTGTCACAACACCTTTAGTGCTGCTTTCACACATAGGCTGTGGCATAGCGTTGGGATTTCTGGCCATGGGATTTTTGTCCTTTTTTGCACTTATTTTTCTGGATACAGAAAAGAAGTAGTGTGCTGCCCATCACGACGTTAGAGAAATTCATGTTGTCTGTTTTTCTCTACAGATTTTTTTCCCTTCAAGTGCTGGATCTAAAGCCCAGGGCCTTCTACATGCTGGCAAGCATGTTGCCGCTTGGCTACTTTTCTGCAGATTTTATTTCTTGTGTTTTTGAGACAGGGTCTTGCCATATAGTTCAGGCTGGCCTTGAGCTCACTATGTAGTCCAGGATGGCCTCTAACTCACAGTGATCCTCTTGCCTTACCCTAAACCTCCCAAGTGCTGAGATTATAGATATTGGGGCAGGGATTTAGCTCAGCGTTATAAGCGCCTGCCTGGAAAGTGCGAGGTCGTGAGTTTGATCCCCAGTACCAAAAAAAAAAAAAAAAAAAAAGCCTGGCTCTGCAGAATTTTATAGTTGTGCTTTTACATTTTTTACTATGAATTACTGAGGTCAGGTCACCAGGTGGTACAGTGGGACAGGCCACCCTCTGAGGCTGCCTTTGGCATGTGGCTGCTTGAGTTGTCTTCAGACCTGGGTATAGACCTGGGCTCTGGGGTGGAGCTGTAGGCTCAGTGCTGGCTTGATGGCGAGGTTGAGGCAGCTGTATGTGGTTGGTGCAAGGTGGTCAGTGTGGGGTCTCCAGCCAGCATCTGAGCACCTGCCTGTTCCAGACTGTGCCAGCATGAACATTCTAGAGTGCTGGATGAGAGAGGTGACCTTTTGATTTTGCAGAGGTGAGGAGGACAGTGGTGATAGGGGAAGGGGGAGGAGGTAGCCCCCAGCCCACCTGGCTGACAGTGCGGCAGGGTTTAGCATGCTGTTGGGGAGCCACTATGTATGCTCTGGGGAACACTTGTCCCACCAAAGCCACTGTCCATGTAGCCAGGCTGGGGCATGCGGGAGGGGCACACATTTTTATTGAGTAATCATTGAAAGAATCTGCTGAAAGGGAAGATAGTTAAAACTTGTGAAGATGCAGATATAGACAAGCACTTTCTGAAAAGAGCACTACTCTGCTATAAGAATTACATGCTTGAGCTGGGCGTGGTGGCTCACGCCTATAACCCCAGCACGCAGGAGGCTGAGGCAGGAGGATCAGGCAGGAGGATCGTTGCGAGTTTGAGACCAGCCTGGGCTACAAAGTGAGCTCAAAGCCTGGAACTGCATAGAGAGACCCTGACTCAAAAAGCCAAAAAAAGAATTACACACTTGAGCTGTGTGTAGGAAAATGGATGTATCTTGTGGTTTCTCTTATGTGAGAAACTCAATGTATAAATGAGAAGCAGGATGGTGGGCTGGGAATGCTTATGCTCAGCAGCGTAAGCACCTGCCTGGCAAATTTGAGGTCATGAGTTCAATCCCTGGTACCAAAAAAAAAAAAAAAAGAAGAAGAAGAAGAAGAAGAGGATCAAGAGCTGGGGGAGCATGAAAACCATTGGGGTGCTCTGTATAGAGGCACCAACTCCTCATGAGAGGCAGCTGCATGTTACACACTGCAGATGTGGACTCGGGAATGAAAGTCAGGAGATCGGGGCTGGGGATTTAGCTCAGCAGCATAAGCACCTGCCTTGCAAGCGCACAGTCGTGAGTTCAATCCCCAATACCAAAAAAAAAAAAAAAAGAGATCAATCAGAGCCTTTATGGGGAGGAGGAACACTCTCTGTTCCTGGGGACCTGGGCAGTTGAGGTAAGTTGGTTGGTGTGGAAGCAAAGAGCAGAGGTCTTGCTGTGGTCCATGTACAGCCTCTGGCAGGCTCTGCTGCGAAGTGGCTCACTTTTGCGCTCTGGCATTCACTGCTCATACAGTCAGGTTCCTTCCATTGCAGAAGTGACCACTGTGACGGTAGCCAACATGGGGGCCTCTGCGGACAATGTCTTCACGACCTCGGTGGCGAATGCTGCGTCCATCTCAGGACACGTCCTGGTGAGCCACTAGTGGGGAAGGGCGGGGCAGCACTGCATACGCTGCCTGGGCCAGGGCCTCCTGCTCTTGATGCTCCCAGGCCAGCCATACATGTTCTGGGCTGGAGCCTCTCCTGGTTCCATCTCACCAGCCTCTTTCCACTGTGAGCAGCCAGGGCCAGGGCCAGTTTATGAGGAGTCGGGACAGGAGAGCTGCACCAAGGTACATGTTAGTGCTGCAGCTGGGCTCAGACCTGACCTCGGCTGCCTTCTTCTTAGCTCTGTCTTTTTTTTTTTATCGGCACCAGGGATCGAACTCATGACCACATGCTTGCAAGGCAGGTGCTTACACTGCTGAGCTAAATCCCCAGCCCGCCTTGGCCTTGTCTTTAAGCCTCTCAGGGACATCTCTGCGGTGGTTGTGGAATGACCATGTCAGGTCCCCTAGTTGGTAGGGAGAGCCTTTGTAGGACCGTGTCCTGCTGAGGTGGGTGATGTGCCTATGGCTGTCCTCATAGCTGACCCCATGGATGTGTCCTCTCTCCTAGTCTGGCAGGACCGCACTGCAGATTGGGGACAGCCTGAACACTGAGAAGGCCACGCTGATTGTCGTCCACACAGATGGGAGCATCGTGGAGACCACTGGCCTGAAAGGTCCAGCGGCTCCTCTCACCCCAGGTATGTGTACTCCATTGCACAGCCCCTCTGGAGTTCATTTCTCTGTAAATTTGGAATACCAGGTAGCAGACCTGAGTGGAAAAGGCAGAGTTATACAACTAGAAGAGGGTGCTGTCCAGAGGTGAAGCTCTAGCCTTCCTGGTTCTGGTCCTCACAGCCCCTCTTTGTCTCAGGCCCTCAGTCCCCTCCAACCCCGCTGGCTCCTGGACAGGAAAAAGGAGCCACCAAGTACAACTGGGACCCATCGGTGTACGACAGCGAGCTGCCCGTGCGCTGCCGGAACATCAGTGGCACACTTTATAAAAGCAGGCTGGGCTCAGGTGAGGCCATGTTGCCTGTCTTGGGTGACTCTGTCAGGAAGCCAGGGCCAGGCCACAGCGGGCACAAGGTGGGTCAGGCCTTTGTCACTGGGGTCCAGTAACCCACACAGGTTCGATTTGGAAGAGGACAGGGCTGAGCCCACTGCCCATGTGGACTAGTCAGCGTGGGGATGTGGTGACTCTTACACTGACCACAGTCTGGAGTGGAGGAGTCGGATGGGTGGTCAGGGCACTGCCAGAAAGGAAATTTGGGTGGAGATTTGCCCATGTGGTCACAGAGCCAGTGGGAGGTGGAGGAAGAGAGTGAAAGATGGGCCCGCAGAGGGCACTGCAGCCTGGTGACTGACACCTTCACCCCAGGGGGCCGGGGACGCTGCATTAAGCAGGGGGAGAACTGGTACAGCCCTACAGAATTTGAGGCCATGGCGGGAAGAGCCAGCAGCAAGGACTGGAAGAGAAGTATCCGCTATGCGGGCCGGCCACTGCAGTGCCTCATCCAGGTATGCTGCATGCTGGGCTGCACAGCGGGGCCTGTCTCAGGGACTGGAGGCTGGGGTTGGGGTTAGCGGTGGGAGGAGCGTGGGCCTGGGCCTCTGGGCCTGGCCATGCTCGATGCATTACCGTGGCTGTGGCACCTCCCCGCTTGGCTTCCCACAGAACAACACTGGTGTTGCCTGCAGGGTTATAGGGCATGCCAGAAGTGGTGGTGAGCACAGGGAACTTTAGACATAGGAAGAGAGCAAGTTGAAGCCAGGCACAATGGTACACATTGTCACTCCTGGCCTCTGGGAGGCTGAGGCAGGAGAATAGAAAGTTCAAACCCAGCCTGGACAATTTAACAGCCTAGTGAGATCTGGTCCCAAAATAGAAAGTAGAAAGGGTCTGGGGATGTAGGTCAATGTGGAGGCCCTGTGTTTAATCTTCAGTGGTGCCAAAAAGATAAAAAGAATTCAAGAGGAAGTTAGGGCACTGCCTCCCATTGGTGGCTTGCAACTGTGGTGTCTGCTGCTTCTTCCAGGGAAGGGGCCTGACTGAGTCAAGCCTGGCTGGGAAGCAGCGTCCTAGAGTCCTTTCCTGCTGCCGCCAGCGATGGTGCTGCGCAGCCCAGAGTTTCTGGAAGCGACTCATCCTGTGCGAGTGGTGGGAGGTACCAGGCCTTAGCTGTTTCAGGCTGGGTGGCATTTGCTTAGCTGGCTGTGACCCTGTAGCACTTTCTGCCTTACAGGATGGGATCTTGAACCCCCACGCAGCTTCTTGTACCTGCGCGGCCTGCTGTGATGACATGACCCTGGTAAGTCCCCAGCACACATGGCCTGACCCATTTACCTCCCACCCTCCTCCCACGAGCCTTTGGCCTGGGTGGACATCATGTGCTTCCTTCTGTGCCCTCCTGTTCCCACGTCCTGAGCAGGGCAAGTTGCAGGGTGGTCCAGGAAGATCAGAGCAAGCCTGCTGCAGGGAGGGCTCTGTGCCACCCAGGAGCCAGTCTCATTCCCTCTAAATGGTCATAAGTACGTGTGCTGTTTCACATCCTGCACTTTTAGTGTGATGAGTCTTAGTTACTTTCTCCTTGCTGAGACTTAGTACCTAACACCCACAACTGTAAGGAGGAAAGATTGTTCTCAGTTGATAGTGGTTTCAGTCCCTAGCTGGCTGTAAGGCAGAGGGGCATGGCAGAGGAAAACAGCTCCTGGCATGGCAGGCAGGAACCAGAGGGCAGTCTGAGGAAGAGGAGAGAGGTAGCCCTTCTGGCCATGCCCCCAGTGACCCACCTCCTCCCACCAGGCTTCACCTCACAACGTCACATTTAGCTGTGAGCTTGTCAGTGGACTTACCCACCTCCCCAAAGTCCTGCCTATGCAGATGTAAGATTTCAGGGGACATCTGGGTGTAAACCCTGACACTGTGTCATACCAGTATGAATTCACAAAAAGAGCAGGGCCACAATTGCTATTAACGTTCTCATCACATTTCCTTGCCTTATACACCTGTCTGCGTCAGAAAAGAGTAAGATCTTCTTTGTTGGTTTTTATGTTGGAGTATGTACTAGTTTCTTGTGGCAAGCCACCAAATTGTTAAAGTTGTCTAGTTCATGTGTAAATTCAATGTGCATGTACTGGGGAAATTAACCTCATGAAAATAAAATGATTTTAGAGTTTATTTGGAAAAACTAATACAAGAGCCAGTGTGGTAGTGCATGCCTGTAACCTCACTACTCAGGAGGCTGAGGCAAGAGGATCTCTGTAACTTTGAGGCCGGCCTGAACTACATAGTGAGACCCTGTCTCAAAAAACCAACTAACCAACCAGATGGAACCAGGGATGTTGAGAGGAGGAGCAGTGAGGGGTGAGAAGGAATTTGGGGACGTGAGGCAGGATCATCTGCAGTTGCTCTGAGCAGTGGAAACCCTCAGCTGTGAACCTGAGAAAAGGTGCAGGCAGCAAGGGCGAAAGCCACTGGGGAAGACCAAGTCCACAGCCCGGGGTCCTGGGGGCTGCAGGAGCTCATCCTCCCAGTCGCATCGCAGCCTTAACAAATTACACCCACAATCTAGCAGGTAGAGGGGACCCACCAGGGCTCTCATAGATTGTGACAAGCCGGTCCTGCAGTTTGTGTGGAAAGGCAAAGGAAATACAATGGTCTACACTTGGCGGGACCCTCCCTCAGGGCTAAGACCTTCTGTGGTCACAGCAGTCAGCAGTGTGGCGTACAGGGTCACTGCAGACTTGCAGGGTCCTGTGCTAGGGCCACTGGATGGTCACAGGCAAGTACCAGCTCTGGCCCAGGTGCCCTTGACCTAGCTGCATCAAGGGCCAAGCGCAGTGTGACAGGAGTGCTCTTGGTGGGGTACTGGGGTTTTGTGGGACGGGGAGGCCAGCCTCAGGGGTAGCACTCCAGGGGCTTTCCCCGGGGGCTGACTGAGACCAGGCAGGCGTGGCCAGGAGGAGCTGGCCTGCCCTGAGCAGGAGCTGGTCTCAGCCTTGGCTCCTGTCACCATTGTGAGGAGTCTTGGTTAACTGCCTGGACAGGGTCCATGGGCCTCTGCGCCCCAAAGCTGCTTGAAAGTTGTCGAGCCTGGCTTCACAGAGGGGCTGGGACAGAGGCCAAGACAGCCCCAGGTGTTGGGTGTGAGACTTCAGCAAGTATCAGCAGGGCCCAATGCCAAAGAGACACTGGAACTGGTCTGTAGCTGCCACCATGTGTTCCCAAGCAGAGACATCAGGCAGAGAGCAGGCAGATGTGACCTGGCCAGGCTGGGACAAGCAGGACAGCACCCTAGGGAGAAAAGAGGAGCCACCGGGAAAAGAGGCTGGCACGGTGATGGTGCGTCTGAAGGGAGAGTATCAACAGAGGAGTTAGAAGGAAAGGGCCAGGTGTAGTGGCTTGCACCTATAATCCCACCTGCTCAGAAAGCTGAGGCAGGAAGATCCCAAGTTTGAGACCAGCATGGGCTGCCTGCAGAGACTGTCTTAAACACTGACCTGTGTCTCCCTTACACAGTGCTGGCTGGGGGGAGTCTTAGTCTGCCTAGCTCTGGGAAGGGCCAGTCCCTGGGGCCCTGGTGATGTGGGGAGATCCTTGTGACTCCGACCATTTCTTCTTGCTGTTGCTGGCCTGCTTGGGCTCTTTCTGTCACACCTGAGTCCCGAGTCCTTCTTCCTGAGTGTGGGTTGTGTGGGTTGGCTCCTTCTCAGCTATGGATTTCTTCATCCTCCTCTACTTGGTCTGGCCTACTTTCTTCTAGGAACCCCTGCGATGCCAGCCCCCAGCAGTGCCATTTGCTGTGGCACCGTTGGTCCGTGCTTATCTGTGCCTGCAGAGAGAACAGAGCTGGCTTCCTCCCAGCCATGCCGAGCACCCACTCCCCACTGTCTGTCTGTCTGCAGACTCACGGCCCGGCTTCCGGTGCTAGCCTCTTCCGCCTGTGAGCTCTGTGCGCCTCAGCTCTGCCTTCCTCCTGCAGAGTGGCCCGGTCCGGCTCTTTGTGCCCTACAAGAGGCGAAAGAAGGAGAACGAGCTGCCCACGACACCACTGAAGAAGGACTCGCCCAAGAACATCACGCTGCTCCCGGCCACCGCTGCCACCACCTGTGAGTTGAGGGGATCCAACTTTGCTTTGCACTGATGAAGGTGTGACACCAGCCGTCCGTCTGGCTGCTGCTCCTGCGCTGGGCACTTTCTGGCCCCTTGGTGTCTTTTTCCCAGGGTTGAGTGCAGCTCTAGGAGAGGGGTACCCTCCCTGGTGGTTTCCTGGGCCCCCAGTGCGTGTCCAGGGAGGCTGTGAGAGGCTCAGCTGTCAGGCAGCTTCTGGTCTGGACACCTTCCAAACAAAGGCTTTAGTTTTACTTGTTTTTTCCCCTGGTACTGGGGATCTAGCTCTTCATAGTTCATTTGAGAGAGACTCTTCCTGGGTTTCCCAGGTTGGCCTGAATTTTCCATCTTCCTGCCTCAGCCTCCCGAGTGGCTAGGATTACAGATGCGACTCACCATGTTCTGTGGCTCCAGTGTCTCTTACTGTGCTGTCCTGCCATGTGCGTTCTGACCAGTCTCCCCTGGGAGGTGGGCGTGTGCCGGGGGCCTCATCTGTGACTCAGTCTCTCTCCAGCTGGCTCCTCCTACTATCTGCCTGAGCTGCTGCCCGCATTGCACTGAGTGTGTGACCAGATCAGGAGTCAGCAGATGTGGGCTGCTTTTATCCTCAGTGTTGGAGAAAGGCCCAAAGCCTTTCCAGATTCTTTTTGTTTTGTTTTGTTTTTGTGCCGGGGATCGAACTCAGGACCTCGTGTTTGCCAAGCAGGCACTTACATCAGTGAGCTAAACCCCTAAGCCTTTCCAGATTCTTTTATGCTTCTGTTTTCTGGCTGGACAACACATGTGCTTGGTCCCCAGCCCAACTCCATGGCATGGCTATGTCCCTGCAGCCCAGGGTCCTAGGCCTCGCTGTATCCCTACATATTGCCTGCTTTGGCCAGGCCCTGGGTCTGCCTGATGCCTGTGTCTGCCCGGCCTGCATGAATCATGTTCTGCCTTTGCAGTCACTGTGACACCCTCAGGGCAGATCACCACTTCCGGGGCGCTGACCTTTGACCGCACATCCACTGTGGAGGCCACAGCCGTCATCTCGGAGAGCCCGGCCCAGGGCGACGTCTTCACAGGCGCCACAGGTGAGCCCCTCCAGAGACAGTCCCTGCACCCACCAGATGTCCCTGTGGCCCAGTGTCTCATCTGTTTGAGGGAAGCCCAGCAGGTAGGTGGCACAGGACTTGGGGGTGCATGTGGCTCCCGTGTGGGTGAGGCCATGCCTGGCGGTAAGTGCTCTGGATCTGCAGTAGGAGAGCAAGGAGGGGGACAAGGGGACTCCCGTCACGTGCTCTGTCCCCTCAGTGTGTCCCTAAGCTAGCAGAGCCTGGCTGGAGCCTGAGTGCACTGTGCCCCCACCAGCTGTCCTGTCTCTCGCCCACAGTGCAAGAGGCCGGTGTGCAGCCTCCCTGCCGGGTTGGCCACCCTGAGCCCCACTACCCCGGCTACCAGGACAGCTGTCAGATTGCACCCTTCCCCGAGGCCGCACTGCCGACGTCACACCCCAAGCTAGGTGAGTCTGGCGCAGGTCCTGGTTCTCAGAGTGGTTTGGTTTCTGCTGTGCTGCAGATGGAAGCACAGTGGCTCTGGGTTCCTGGCACAGACTCTGCCGCTGAGCCACAACCAGCCCAGAGGGGCTTCTCAGGAGATTTCCCAGCAGTGGGCTCACACAGGCGGAGGGGATGGCAGGGTCCCTGGACTTAGCCTCTTCGCCTGCCCCTGCCCCACTGTGTGCGCAGCTTCTTGCACAGAGGCCGAGTGCCCCACAGATGGAAGTTCTCAGCCCAGTGCAGTCACCAGGCCTGGGAGGAGGGTGTTTGCAGTCCGGCTGTGTATGAGGGCACAGCCTATCACACCGAGTCTCAGAGCGGCAGTGCTGCTGAGGGCAGTGCGACCCAGTGTACAGCTGCGCTGTTCTGTTATGCACACTTAGCTGCATATTTTGGACCCACTTCTGTGTCTGCACCTCAAAGGTACACGCAGTCACTGAGCTGCTAACTGGGCTAGTGCACATTGCACATGAACCACTGGCTGCCAGTGAGGGAGGCACCCCTGTTTCCTTTCCCACCCCAGATTCTTCCATCCTCAGGCTCAACTCTGATCTCGGCTAGGCATTGTCCTACTCTAGGCTCTGCTCATTCTCCTGGCCACCAAGAGTACCGAGACACCCAGAGTATTCTGGTTTCTTCCTTCGTTGGAGGTGTCTACCTACCCCATTGGCTCCCAAGGCTGGATGGGGGGGGGTCTCCAGTGCTAGGGGAGTAGGTGCTTAGTCTTGAACTCAGTCCCCTATCTGAGTGGTCTTCCTGCCCCACCCCTTGTCCTGGAGAGCTGTCCTGCAGGATGTCCCCTCCCAGGGCTGCACATTGACGCACAAGTCTACATGGGGAAGGGGTTGGTAAGAGCTTTGAGTGCCTCAGTGCTTGTCCTGTGGCTGTGGAAGGTGACCTGGGCTCTGGCTGAGGACTTGAGTCCCTGTCTCCCACTGTGACAGGAAGTAGCCATTGGGTCCCAAGGCCACAGAGTTGCCCCCTCATTGTACAAGGCTTCAGTGGGTGCTGACCGTTGTTGTCACTCTGAAGCTGCCCCAGACTTGGCCGGTGGAGTTCACGTGGCTGGACTCTGCCTGCCCTCGTGGACACAGCCTTGCTCTGTGGCCCAGCCATGCTGAGTCTCCTGTTCCTGCAGGAGCCTGGCCTTTTGGCAGCAACCAGTGCTTCTGGCCCTGGGTCCCAGCCCTCATGACGCCTAGTATTTCCTCTGGGCCCTGGCTCTTGCCCACAGTGGGTGCCAGAGAATGACCTTCAGGGGCTTTTTCTCCCAAGGGCTATAGGTCAGTGTAACAGTGCATTCTGGGTACAGGGCTGTGCCTGCCTCTGCGAGGTGGAACACGTGTACCCTACACTTAGGTGCACACATGCTCGCCTCTACCCTGGTCTGACCCCACTGTTGCTTGCATGCCCTCTTGGGTATGTGTGCCCACTTTTCCAGCATTGCTTCAGTGGCATTAGGAATGTGATGTGGTACACAGGTGTGGATACAAGGGAGGGGGTATCCTTGGTCTCAGGCCCGTCAGGTGGGCATCAGGCTGTGTCCTGGCATGTGGGGCTAAGGAGCCCATGTAGAGAAGGTACCCTAACCTCCAGTGTCCCTCCCCAGTGCTCACATCCCTGCCTGCCCTGGCCATCCCACCTTCTACCCCTACCAAGCCTGTCTCCCCGGCGTCTCTCAGTGGGCTGGAGATGACAGAGCCACGGAGCTGGCTCTACCTGGAAGAGATGGTCAACAATCTGCTGAACACGGCGCAGCAGCTGAAGACACTATTTGAACAGGCCAAACAGGCCAGCACCTGCCGAGAGGCTGCCGCATCACAGGCTAGGATGCAGGCTGATGCAGAGCGGAAAGAGGTAAGGTGGGCATGGCCCCGAGACTCATTGCCTGTCTTTGGGCATGGTCACCAGTGAGGATTCCCTGTGAGAGACATGCCTGCTGTTGACCTTGCACTGGGGAGTGAGCCCAGGGCAGGTGCCTGACTGTGACTGCAGGCTGTGCCTCTTGGGCTTCTTTTTGGTGTATCTGTTTAGAACTGGAAATTGAACTCAGGACCTTGCAATTGCCAGGCAGGTGCTGTGCCAGTGACCTATACCCTTAGCCCTCTGGCTTCTTTTCATCCAAAGTCTCAGGTGGCTTACGGCTAAAACCTCCCAGGTGCTGTGGGGATGGGGAGGGGGCCAGCTGGTGGCTTATGGAGAGGTTACAGCATCATCACACGTGGGCCACCCTGCCTGACATCACAGGATGTGGAGCAGGAGCTGGTGGGAGGCTGCAGGCTACAAGAAAGTTCAGCACCAGATTTTTCAGTTCCGGTGAATGTCACCTTCCACCAAGCAGAGGGTCTGATGATACCTTAATGTGGGGTGAATTTTGTTTTCAAAAAAGAAAACGTTGCCACTCTTACAGATAGTGAAAGCTTTAAAAAGTACAATTCTAAATTAAGACCTACTCCATGCTGTAATCTGGGAAACAGTGTAATCTGGAAAAGTGTAGGGAAAACAGAACCAGTCATTCCTGTGCCAAAAGATGACAGATAAGGTTCCCTGTGTCTTTTTAGACTGGGGAAAGCTCAGTGGAAATTTCTGTGTTAGAGTGCCTCGGCCTGGGCACCTGGCTGTGGGCTTGGGGAATGTGCTGTGGACACAGAACGATGCCTGCCTGGTGGCTTCTGCTCCCATCCTGCTGCCCCACCCGGACCTGGGCCTGGTTCTGCCATCAGCAGCCGCTCTGGCCCCGTGGGACTTGATGGTGGCTGCATGGCTGTGCCCTTTGCATCACTGCTTTTGTTCACATCCTGTTTCAGGGGCTTGAGGTTCATTTTCCTCAAGATTCCCTGTAGCCTCAAGAGAAAGCCCTCTTCCCAATCTGCCTTGGGATTAGCCAAAAAGCCCAGTGTAGTTGTAGGGCTACTTTTGTACTTTATCTGGGTTGTTGAGAATTTTCCAGATCTCTTTTTATAGGTGACCATGTAGGGGCGCTGGTCCTGGAGCCCAGGCCCTCACGGGGGCTGCGAGCACTCTGCCTCTTCGTGTGTTTGCTGAGCTGCTGAGCTGGCTCCACCTGGGAGCCGCCTGGTGCAGCCTGTGCCTGAGCAGTCTGGATGTCCAGGGCACCTCAGGCTGTAGTAGAAGCATTTTGAGCTGGGTTCTCCTGTGTTGCTCAGCTGGTCCCCAACTCCAGGACTGCAGTGTCCCCTGGCTCCATTGCCCAAGCAGCTGGGACCACAGCTGTCCCACTGTGCTGGGCAGGTGATCTCTTGGTTCCGACAGGCACAACCTATGAGGGCTTGGTGCGAGACTGAGCCCACATCACCAAAAATAACCTGCTGGGCCCTACGTTGACCTCAGGGTTGAGTCCCAGGAAGGGCAAGGGCCCTAATGAGGCCTTGCTCCTGGGCCTGCCCTGTGCATGATGGGCCTCCCTCGCCAAGACTATAGTGATGAAGTGGGCACTCGGCTGTGCACAGTACTGGCCCTGGGCCATGGGGAAATGGTGGACTCTGAGCTTAGGTTGGGAGCCAGCTCCACAGGCGCCTTAGGATTGGACTTAGGGCAGCCCCCAGTGCTGCCCACAATGGGAATTGGGCATGCAGGGTGAGGAGGGAACATGGGTGGCCGGGGGAGTGTGACATAGGCAGCTTTGCTCTCCCCCATGAAAAGTGCCAGATGGTTTTATTAGGGGCTTTGTGAAGTGTTGTGGGAACACTAGACGGTGTTAAAGGCATTTCCATTCCCTGGAGCCCTCCAGGGAGCAGGAGGATGATGAGGTGGGTGGGGCTGAGGGAATGGAGACCCCAGGAGTTGAGCCAGGGAGGTGGGAAGGGCAGAGTCAGGTATTCCGCCCTCCCTCAGGAGCCCCAGGAGACCTTGTGGATGGAGGGTCTCATACTGTGGCCTAGACCTTTTATTTGGAATTTAATTTTAAAAGAAAGAAATTCAGCCCAGTGGAAGTTATTAAGGAAGTTTTTGACAGTTTTAGTGGAAAATTGTATTTGTGTGTGTGCGTAATTAGCTCTGCCATGGCTAAACAGGGCAGAAGAGCACATGCCCTTGCTATCAAGGGCACAGTGTCCACCAGCTGCCACTGAGTGGCCCCAGGGCCTTGGGTCAGCTGTGGCCTGGCTCAGACCAGCTCTGTCCCTGTCCCCGACCCCATCCTCACGGCATATGCCTCCCATTCCTTGCTCCATCTCAGCCTTCTTTGGGTCCCCTTCCCTGCTTTCTCTGTAGGAGTGAAATGAGGCTCAGCATAGGTGCAGGGAGGGGGACGTCCCAGGGCCCTGTCCCTGCGCGTCAGGCAGGGAACCCTCTGCTCCACGTGACCAAACGCTCCCAGGCCCTGCTGGTGTCTACCTCGGGAACTTGGGAGCTGACTGCTGACTGCTCTGATACCACTGCCTGTCCCTAAGTCCCTGGGAGGATCCTCAGAGCACCTGTCTGGGCAGCAGAGGGCCATCTGGACACATTGTTTCCACAGCCTCAGGAGGGAGGGGACTGCAAGTGTCAGCCCAGGCCTGGGACCACAGGAAGCTAGCCCACAGGGACACGGGGGCGTGAGGAGGCCTGACAGCCAGTGACAGGCACAGGGCTGGAACACAGGCAGATGCCGACTGCAGTGCCTGCAGACTGGCCTAGCACAGGACAAGATGTGGCCAGCATCTCTCTGGGTGGTGTCACAGCCCTGGCTAGCTGAAGATGCCATTAGACTGATCCCTTGATCGGCTTATGAGCTCCAACCTCCAGACCGACTTGGGTGTGGGAGTTTCCTGTTCTCCCAGCTGCTGCTCCCAGGTGTGACACACACCTCTGTAATTAGGGTGTGCCCTTCTGTCCTCGAGCATGAGCTCCCCCCAACCCCGTGGTCCTGTGGATGGAGCTCACACCCTCCCTGCTGCTCACTTGCCCAGGAGCGCCCAGGCCACGGCAGTTGGCAGAAACAGCTCTACTTGCCCTGGCCAGCTGGCTAGGGCTTCACTCAGCTGTCATAGAACCTGGGTTCAAAGGTCAAAAGCCAAGGGTGAAGGATCAACTAGTTATCATGGAGACGGGTGTGAGCCACTCTATGCCTGGCCCCTAAGTTTTCAAGTTCAACTTTTTGTGTCATTTCTAAAATAAATAATAAAAACAGTACTGAGCATAGTATTCCTTGATAAAGAACTAGTAGTTCTTTTATTTTTGAAGAGAATAAAACCTAACAAAATAAAACAATAAAGTCAATCAAAACAAAACAGTGGAAGTGGTAGAGAACTTCAAAACAGGATAATAGGAAATCTACAATGGCTACCATAATGTATCTTGTTATCTTCACAATAATTGTCCATACCATCAGATGTAGTAAAATCAAATAAAACAAAACAATAAAACTAATCAAAACAGAACATTAAATAAAACAGTAAATCAGAACAAAACAAAACAGTGAGAACAATATTGGATTTCAGAAACAAGTCAGAAGGAAATCCCCCATAGTTGCTATATTGCATATGTTGGTCTCCCAATAGATGCTCAGACCGCTGGCCTTAGACCTGCAAAGTCAGTCAGACAACACCAGCATTTAGTTGTCTTTGTACCTCAGCTGCCATCAACTCATCCTGTCCTCCAACGCAGCCACCTGCTTGGTGGTGTTGGGGGGCTGTTCCTGATTCTCAGCTCGTGTACCAGTCGGTTCATGGGAAGGGTGAACTGGTTTCTCTCTTCCTGGGCCCCATGTGGCTTGAGCAGCTTATGGGAAGGGCAGAGTGGTTTTTGTTCTACTCCTCCTCCCAGACACTGCTGACTCACAGGAGGGGCAGTAGTTCTTTTAAAAGTGATGTGTGTGTGTATGTGTGTGTTCTCTGTTGGATTTTTTTTTTCCTCCATTGGCTCCTGAAAAAAAGTGGTTAGGCCAGGTAAGGTGTCACACACCTGTAAATTCAGTTACTTGAGAGGCTAAGGCAGGAGGATCATGTGTTCTAGGGCAGCCTGGTCAACTTGGTGAGACCCCCATCTCAAAATAAACAAGGTCTGGATGTAGCTTGGTGTTAGAGCACTTGCCTACAATGCAGAAGATGCTAGGTTCCGTTTCTAGCACTGCAAAAAAAATGAAATAAAGTCAATAAAACAAAAGCGGCTTGGTTCCCATGCTACATGCTCTGGACGTGACCCTTCTCAGCCAGTGATGCTGATGGTGGCGTGGCTCACCTGGCTGTTGGGGCTTCCTGGTGCCACATGCTGGGAGTTGACACACAGGCCGCACTGTGCTGAGAGTAATAAAGCTCCTTTGCAGTGGTGGATGGTGGTGCTTGGACTCCGATTTTTGAGTGCCAAGGCTAGGTTCTCCGTGCCCACAGAGCTGCAGGCTAGGTTCTCCGTGCCCACAGAGCTGCTGGCCAGGCCTCCAATGGTGGCAGCTTCTGCATTAAACTGCCTTCCCTGGCCTGGGGCTGTAGCTTCCCGCCTTGAGGCCCCTCTGTGGTTGCAGGTGACCTCAGGGGTATAGTTCAAATGTGCTCAGGAAGTGCTTTGAGCATTGTGGTTGTATTGTCCCCATCTGGGTGTTCTGTGTAGCCTGGCTGATGGGGTTCTTTCTCTGTGTAGATGCTGCTGCCGGTGGGTGCTGGGCAGATGTGGCAAGGCAGGAACAGGGTCTGGGCGACAGCGCCAGGGGGGCGGGGACCATGTCACAGGCCATCTGTCCTCACGTGTCTGCCTCACAGGCTGAGCCACTGACTGCCCTGCTCCCCCTGCAGCAGTCATGCGTGAACTGCGGCCGGGAGGCCCTGAGCGAGTGCACCGGCTGCCACAAGGTCAACTACTGCTCCACGTTCTGCCAGCGCAAGGTACGTCCCCATGCATCATGCTCCTCAGGGGCCCCAGGGGCTTCACTGGCACCAGGGCATCACCCAAGGCCAGCAGGTCGTGCTGAGCCATGAGCCGCACAGAGGTGAGGATGCACAGGTTGCTCACCCTGAAGCTCCTGGTGTCAGGAAATCCTACCCCATATCCCCGACACTTAACCTCAGCCTCCCCAGGCACAGTCAGGGACCCATTTCCATTTTACCTCTGGGCCGTTTCTGGCTGGGAGTCTTCCCCATGTCCAGTTTCTGCTCACTGTGTTTCCAGGACTTATCTCTGTTGTGGCTTTGTGCTCCTGGGGCTGCCCATCTGCAGTGCCCTGGCAGTGGCGCAACCCACCTGTGCATCCCTCAGGGGTCCCCGCCAGCAGGCATGCTGCTGCCAGAGGCTTTGCTGAAGGACAAGTGTCCTCACTTGTCAGGATGGGCACCTGGGAAGTCATGAAGATGCTTCCAGGCTGCTCTCCAAATGCTGCTCCCACTGCTATGTGGGTCTTGTCTCCACATCTTCACCAGCGTGATTTCTTTGGTCACAGCTGTTCTGTGGAGGATATGGTCTCCTCTCGACCTGACTGCAGCCACCGGGACCACCCCAGAGTGACCCCAGCTGGGGTTTCCTGCAGTCTCCCAGCAAACTCTAAGGAGATAAACCATTAGAGACCCAGGTGGGGCTCTGCAGCCGGATGCCAGGCCCCATTTCTGTGAGTCCTCAGTAAAAGTCTGTGTGGGCTCTGCTGCTACCTCCCTCCTCAGGCTCTCACACCTGAGGCTGCTCCTCATGCTGTGGGACTAGGTTGTTCCAGAACAGGTGAGGGTCCATGCTGGCGGGAGTTCTAAATCCCATTTTCCCGACAACTTGTGAGACGGGGCAGCTTTGGTACATTCATAAGCAATCACATTTTTTTCTTTTCTTTTTTTTTGAGACAGGGTCTCTGTGCAGTTCAGGCTGACATTTAACTCACTGTGTAGCCCACGCAGGCCTTAACTCCTGGCATTCCTCCTGCCTCAGCCTCCTGAGTAGAGGCATGTGCCACTATGCCTGGCCTTTTGCCTGTTTTTTAAGTTGGATTATTTCTTTTCTTACAGAATTTAGAATCCTATATATTTTAGATATAAGTCCTTTATCAGATACATACTGTGTAGGTATTTTCTCTCAATTTATGGCTCGTCTGTGCTTTGTTCATTTATGCTTTTGGTGCTAGGGATTTGAAGCCAGGGCTTCACCCAGCTCAGCCCCTCACTTTCTTAGTATGTTTCTTGCAGGATAAAAGTTTTTAATTTTGATGGTGTCCAGTTTATCAAAACTTTTTATGAAGACAGAGCTTTTGGCATTTTATCCTGGGACTTGTGATGTTGGATCTCGAGAGTTTTGTCTAACCCAGGTTTAGGGAGGTTTTTCTTTTTTTCCTGTTTTCTTCTAAAACCTTTATAATTTCAGTTGTCAGGTTTAATGATAGGTTTTTCTATTGACAGTAGGAGGAGGGGTTCAAGGTCATTTTCTGCACAGAGATGCCCACTTATCCTGACAGCATCTGCTGGAAAGGTGCCTGTCCACAGCTCTGGTGACAGTGTGCTGCCTGCAGGAGGGCAGCTTGCTTCTCCATCCGGCCCTGCCCCAACCCCATATCCCTTCCATGAGTACTGCTGCAGAGTATGCTTTGCAGTCAGGAAGCAAGTCCTCTACTTTATTCTTTTTCACAACTGCTTTGGCTGTCTTGATCCATTATGTTTTTTACGCATTTTGAGATCAGCTTGTCAGTTTGTGGAGAGGCTTATTGGGAAGAATCGGCTAACGACTGAGTCTAATCGGTGAAGACATCAGGGGTTTTGTGGTATCTGGCATATACAAGTCCATCTCTTGTTGGCTTTGCTCTAGAGCAGCTAATTTGTGACTGCTTGTTTGGAATTATTTTCTTAGTCTTACTTTCAGGTGCTTACTGCAAGGATAGAGGAAAACTGCTTCTCATACTCTGGTTTCATTGAGACCTTGTGGCCTCTGAGAGAGTTCTTCCTTTCTTTTTTACTGTACCACTGCATCCTCTAATCTAGTTTCATGCTGAAACATGTTAGGGGCAGAAATCCCTGCCTTGTTTTCCATTTTAAGGGCAGCAGTTCAGTCCTTCACCCTTAACTGTGACGCTGTCTGCAGGTCTATCGGGTTCGGGGCTCCCCTTCCATCCCTAGTTGAGCTGCTGTCACGAATGCTGATATGTCCTTTCAGCATCTACTGCAGTGACCTTCCAGGGGTTAAGCCAACCCTGCCTGCCTGGGAAAATCCCTTGGTCACAGGATACTGTCCTGCTTGTATCTGGTCAATCTGTTTGCTCTTCTGTTGAGGGTTTTCTGTGTCTATGCCTGAGAGATTGGTTCACATTCTACCCCTTGATGTCTGTGTGGCCTGTGGGTGCATTAGAAAGTGGTGCGCCTCTTCTGAAAGACTCGAGTGATCACCTGTTTCTTGCCAGAGGTTCACTGGAAGTCACACATGAAACCAGCCAGGCCTGGGCTTCTCTGCAGAAGAACTCTGTGTGTATGTGTGTATGTGTGTGTCTGTGTATGTGAGACAGAGTGCCGCTATGCAGTTCAGGCTGGCCTTGAGCTCACTTTATAGCCCAGGCTTATCTTGAATTTGCAAGGATCCTCCTGCCTCAGCCTCCTAAATGCTGGGATTATCGGTGTGCACCACCATGCCCGGTTTAGGGAGAACTTTTGCTACCTGAAGTTAGGTTCTGCTGCTTTTTGAGCTGCTGTTGGCAGCCAGCACACAGCCTCTTGGGACCCGGTCTATCTCTTCGAGGTGTTAAGTTCGTTGACATCACTGTGTCTGTAGTGCCCCGTTAAGACCCTGTGGATCTGTCTGTGGCCAGTGCCCACTCTGGGGTCCTGGCAGTGGACCAGCTCTTGGCTTCACTGTTTTCATGCCAGTTTCCTGCTTCCCTGACCTTGCTCTGTTCTTTCCCTTCCTCTTGCTATGCTTAATTTGGTAATTTTTCCCAGTTCTTGGGGTGAAAGGTTGTGTTGCTAACTTGATATCTGTTGTCTTTGCTAATATACGTGTTTTTTGGAGGTTTTTTTGCATTTATTTATTTTTTAATATACACGTTTAAAGGGGCACCCTGTTCCCTCTACACCACAGGCCTAGCACTATCATGCACAGCTTGGTAAGCTGTATTTTCCTTTTTCTTCTCCAAGGGCTGGGGTGTAGCTCAGGGGTAGAGAACTTCTAGCATGTTCATGGCCTGAGCTCAACCCCCTGGTGATGCAAAAATACAGTGTTGATTTTGTGATTTCATTAGAAGCGCGTTGGTATCTAAGCCTGTTTTTGTTACTAGTTCCCATCTGCACTGTGGCTGGAGAACACAGAGCGGAGGACTGTGTCCCTTTGACTGACCCAGGCCTGGGCCGGGCTCCTTGGCTGTCCCTGCTGATTTCTCTCTAGGACCCAGAGCAAGGCAAGGGAGTCCCAGCTGTCGTGTTGCCTCCTTGTATGTTCAGCATTGTCAGCTTTCACTTCCTGTATTTCAGGCCTCTGTTATTAGATTAGTGTTTTCTTATTATTTAGAGGGACTTAGGACTGAACCCAGGGATGTGTTGTTTTGAGACAGGCTCTTGTTAAGCTGCTGTGTTGCCTGGGCGGAGCTCAAACTGGCGATGTTCTCTCACTGGTCCAGGCCCCGCTGCAGGGGAGCGTCCTGCAGCGTCTCCTGCTTGTGTCTGTCCCTGGGGCTCTCTCCCCTCCCACAAGGCCATGGCTCCCCAGACCTGTGGGCCTCCCACATGTCCTGTGGGGTCCTGGGGCTTCTGGGGAGCAGAAGCTGAGCTTCCCACCCCATGCCCCCCTCCTCCAAGGAGAGGAGGAGCCACATTTCCCTGCTCCCTGCATGTTTTTGACTTGTGAGCCTCATCATTTTAGATCCTTTTTTCTTTTTCTTTTGGCAGTGCTGTGGATGGAACCCAAGGGTGCTCTCCTACTAAGCTACATGCCTAGCCCTTTTTACTTTTTCTTTTGAGACAGGGTCTCCATACATTGCCAGGCTGGCTTTAAACTTGTAATCCTCCTGCCTCAGCTTCCTGAGTATCTGGGGTTACAGACGCACACCACTGTGGCTGGCTGGGAAACCTTGTTTTTAAGTCCATCCTGGTTGTCAGATCCTGAACAGAAACCTCGAGTGTGGGAAAGCTGGACCCCGAGTGGGTTAGAGAAGGGGTGGGGAGCACAGGCACTGGGAGGATGCCCTGGCCCAGCAGCTCCAGGGGCAAAGGCCAGGCCCATCTCTTCTAGCCCCTCCACACGTCTTGCTGCCCCCACCACCCTACTACATGGCTGTTTCCCTTACCTTCTCGCAGGACTGGAAAGACCACCAACATGTATGCGGCCAGTCAGCAACTGTCACCGTCCAGGCTGACGAGGTTCATGTCTCTGACAGTGTGATAGAGAAGGTCACTGTATGAGCCAGGCACTTCTCAGCCTCCCACAAGGCCAGAGGACCCATGGACTGCAACGCGGAAGAGCAAGAAGCAGCTGCGGACAGGTCCCTGCGAACTCCAAGCCAGTGGCGCCTTCAAACAGAAGCTCCAACCGGGGTGCCTGGAAGGGCCAGGGGGCAGGTGACAGGCCAGGTCCCCACCCACGGTGCTCTCACCTGGATCATAGGCGTGTGGTCACCCACGGTGTCCTCGTGCTGCAACACGCGTGCACAAGTGTTATGTCTGTCAATAAAGTTGTAAATAAAGTCCCTATCCCACCCAGTGCCTGATTCAGGCTCCGCCAGCCAGAGGGGCTCCTTCCTGTTGTCCTCGTAGTGTTGGCGGCATGAACCTCTGTTCACTTTGGCAGGGCTGGGCCTCGGCGTTTCTCTTGCTAAAGCTGAGCAGGGCCTCTGAGGGGACATCATGATGTCAGCCTTGGCCAGCTGTGGCTACAGAAGGGGGCCCAGCACTTCCAGGGAAGAGGGAACCTGGGAAGGCAAACTCAAGACAAACCAGCTGCATGTCCTCTGCCCGGGGACCCTGGTGCTGTGGTGGCACAGTTAGTGCACATGGAACATCCCGCCTGGTGGCTGTGCCCTGGTCATCTTTGTGCTGTCCTCAAGAGCAGAGCCTTGAGCCTGGTTGCATTTGGGGGTCCTTCCCCCAACATGTGTAAGCATCAGTGACCTGTGCTGACATCAGTGCTGCCATGTGCTGGAAGCTTCCCCAGCTTTTCAGCACATCCTCCTGGTACCACTGGAGTGCTCTGTCTGCAGGGTTCCCTTGAGGGGCCCGAGAGGAGACAGCTGCCCAGCTTGGCTGAGAATGGTGCCCACTCTCACACCCATGACTCCTCTGAGCCCATAGGCTGACCACAGGGCAGTGTCCAAGATCCCCTCAGAGACTGTGAGCCCCCAAGGTACCAGGTTGGGGGCATCTGTGCTCTGAGGACCAGCCTGGCATCTTCACACTCAGACAACCTGCGGGCCAAGTCTAGTCCCTCGTGCTGGCCTGTCAGTGGGCTGGGTGGGCTGGTCCCTTGCCCTCTGTCCTCACATAGAGGCTGCTGGCACCTGCAGGAGCTGGGCTTGGTCATGAAATTTGCAGCAAAGGGTGGCAGGAAGCCACTGGGCAGGACAAGGGCTGCCTGCATCACCACTGAGCAGAGGGTGGCCTGCAGGAGATGCCCTGGGCCTCACATGGGATAGTCTGGTCAGATACCACTGGCCCCCTGCAGCTGGACCTTTCCAGGGTCTGGGGAGCATCTTGCCCATCCTCTTTTTCAAATGAAGCCTGCAGCCTCACGCTGGTGGTTTCTCCTCCAGGTTCATTGTCTGGAGTCCTGCCATTGGCCCTGGGGTGCAGCTGCTTCCAGTGGCTTCTTCTGTCTACAGAGCTGCTCGGCAGGGCCAGCTCGGCCAGCACATTTGGCCCTCAGGTCCTGGGAACAACTCAAGGGAGCCCAACCTCCACAGTGTCACCCCTTTGGCATGTGTGAACTTGTGACCCAGTTCTCCCCTGATGTGTGACAAGTGGCTGTTACTGGAGGAGGCTGGGTCTTCCTGGATGCCCCCACTACACAAGTAACTTGTGACGGGGAGGTGGTGCCTCGTATCACAGACCTCAAAGCGCCTAATTTCTCAGCAGCAAACAGGGAACTTGGTTTCTCCTGCTCAGCCACCACAGTCTAGGGACATTGTCCTTCCCAGCACCCCTTCCCAGCTGGGGGCTGCGTGTTGTGGCACAAGCCAAGACAGCTGCACAGAGCGTGGAGTTTCCCTGCCCAGCCTCTCCTTGCAAGAGGTGATCTCCCTCCAGATCCCCTCTTCCTCCTGGAAGGGCAAGGCCGTGGGGGTCGGGTGGCTGGCGCAGAACCCCCTCCCCACCCCACGGCCCGCCGCCCGCCAGGGAAGAATCGTTTTAATCCGACAGCGCTTGTCCCCTGTGCGCTCTGGCTCAGCGGCCCAGGTGCAGCGCCTTGCGGAAGACGGTGCGGAACTCGGCATTGAAAACGGTGTAGATGATGGGGTTGAGAGCGCTGTTGACGTAGCCCAGCCAAGTGACAGCGCTGACCAGGCGCGGGGACACGGAGCAGGCAGGACATAGCGCGCGCGTGATGTGCACCACGAAGAAAGGCGTCCAGCACACCAGGAAGGCCCCTAGGGATGGGCGCCGTGAGCAGACGCTGTGGCGCGCGGCCGGGGTCCCCTTTTCGGCCCTCCCCCCGCCCCCACGTTCGGAAACCCACCGACCACCACCGGCAGGACCCTCATGGCCTTGCGCTCGCGGCTGGTGATCTTGGCGCGCCGACTTCTGTGGGCGTGCTGCGGTAGCGCCTCGTCGGGGGTGGCGCCCGGAGCGACGCAGTCCTTGCCGCAGGAGTCCTGGAGGTGGTCCGTCACGGGGTCCGTGCAGTCCAGCGCGCAGGGGAGCCCGGGCGCTAGGTCCTCGGGGTCCAAAGCGTAGGGGAGACCGGGCAAGGGGTCTACAGGGTCCACGACGCTGGGGAGTCCGGGCGCGCAGTCCGCACGGTGCAGGGTGCAGGGGCCCGCGGCAAGCGCAGGCGTTCGGGATGAGCCTGGGCTGCTGGGCCGGCGGGGCGCGTGTGCGTGCAGCTTGGCACGCCTGGCAGCCCCCCAGCGACGCAGGCCTCGGAAGGTGGCCCAGTAGAGCAGCAGCATGAGCGGGCAGGGAAGGAAGAAGGAGCACACGGACGAGTAGACCACGTAGTCGCGGTCCTCCAGGCGGCACACGGTCGGGTCGCGCCCGCTCACGTCATTGAGGCCGAACAGTACGGGCGCCGCCACTGCGGCGGACAGCAGCCACGTGGCGCCGATAAGCAGCAGCTGACGCCGGCCCTGCCTTCCATAGCTCAGCGGCACCATCACAGCCACAAACCTGCGGGGCGCGGGCGGGGGCGTGGTGAGGGTGAGGGACAGGAGGACAGAGAAGAGCAGCGGGGCGCGGGGCGCAGGGGGCGCCAAGGACGCACGGGGCAGGGGCGGGTGCGCCCACCTGTCCACGCTGATGGCGCACAGGTTGAAGATCGAGGCGGTACAGAGCATGACGTCCATGGCCATGAGCGCGTCGCAGAGGCGGGGGCTCAGGAGCCACTCTCCCCCGTGGACCTGGGCGGCCACGAGGGCCCAGCAGGAGACACAAGACCTGACGTTTCCAGCCACAGCCAAAGCCGCGACTTCTTATCCCCTACTGTTTAGGGGATCAGGGGTTAAGGATCACAGGGAAGAGGTCTCAGGTGCCTGAGGTACCACTGGGCTTCCCTGTCCAAGTCTCCTTGTGTTAGGCCCACGAAGCGTAGGGGAGATTCTGGGGGTCTGGTGTCATCGTGGGGGGCGCAGCCACAGTCCTGGCTGACAGGAAGGACCCCCCCCCAGTTAGCCTCTCAGGCTAAACTGCCTGTTTCAGAACTTGGGACAAGTCACTTCATTTTTCCCTCCTCGGATATAGTGGTGACGATATCCATCTCACAATTGTCCTGAGGACCAACAAGTGTAGAAATGACGATGACCTCGGCACCGCGCCCAGTCCAGGATCTTGCATGCATCACCTCCCCCCAAGGGCAAAGAGGCAGCCAGCCGCCCCTCTAAATCCCGCTGATGGGGACGATCAGGCGCTCAAGAATCGTCACGGTGACGTCCGTGCGCAGCCTGGTAGCAGCCGAGGTCAAGCGTGCCCTTGCTGCAGGCTTCAGGTATCCACCTAGAAGCCGGCCTCCCCTCCCCCACGGCGCAGGACACGGCGTCCCAGCCCAGCACTTAAGCGGCTTTGCTCTGGCCAAACCTAGGCTCAGAGGCGCGGGCGCCACGGTGGGTGCGCCGGAGAGCAGACCCAGCCCTCTCGGCTCCCTGCACCCGCACTGCTCACCGCTCCCTGTGCCGGGGCTTCGGCGTGTGCGGGGCAGGCTGGCGACCGTGTGAAAGGTCATGCGTGGCCATGGCACGTTCCATCGTGTGCGCACCCTGGGGCAGTGGGGGCACCCGAACCTCTGTCTGACCGTCCGTCTAGCTGAGGAGGAGCAGCACTGGGCGGGCTTCGCCTGTTTCTGGGGTTCCTGGCTCAGGGAACAGGGGCGTCTTTTGGGGTGGCAGACGGCAAGCCGGGGAGGTGACAGAGGGACAACCACACGCCCGGGGGACGGGCAGATTAGGCGCCTACAAATGCCCGGGCTCCAGCTCCTGAGGCCACGCGCTAGGCGAGGGCGGGAGGCACGGGCCGCAAGAGCAGGCCGGGGTCACGCTCACCTCCGAATAGACGAACAGCGGCAGCACGAGCAGTGCGAGGAGCAGGTCGGCGGCTGCCAGGCTAAGGATGAAGTAGTTGGTGGGCGTCTGTAGGGCGCGCTCCGAGGCCACGCTCAGGCACACAAGCGAGTTCCCCGCCAGCACCGCGCAGATGAGCAGCGCGCCTCCTGCCAGCGCCACCGCGCCCGCAGCCCCCGCGCCGGCCGCGCGCCCCGCCAGCAGCCCGCCGCCGGCCGCCGAGCTGCGGTCCCCCATGGTGCGCGGCCCACGCGCCCGCGTGGACGCCTCGTTCCGGTGACCCCCGGAGCTCGTTCATGCAGCCCCGCCCACCTATGGCCCCACCCACCTATGGCCACGCCCCCACGATCCCAGCCGGGTCCTGGAAGACCGGGTGGCCCAGCGCCCCGCAGTGTTCACAGCTTGCACCCCTCGCTTTTGCGGTCGCCGCCCCGCAAGCCCAGTTTCAAGGCTGTGGCGCCACGAGCTGGGATTGCGGAGGGGATTGCGGGCTGCACCACGGGACACCGACGGGGCGGGCAGCCCGTGGACCCAACCGGGACTGCGGGCACCTGGAAGCGCCTGGGAGCGGATGCCCGCTCGCCTTTCCCTGTAGGTGCGGCCACAGCTCAGGCGCCCCCTCCCGGGACTCCCGGCCACCCGCCGCGCCGCGCCCGCCGCCGCTAAGCTGTCAGGCCCTCTGTAGCCCACCTGGGCCACGGCGGGCAGCCGGCTCGGCGTCGGCGCCAGCGCCAGGCCCACTCTGACCTCGGGTCCTCCCGTGAGGGGTGAGTACTTGTGGTCCTGAGCGTCACCGCGGGCCCCATCTGGACGCCCGCTTCGTGCTGCGTGGACTGGGCTGGCTGATGATGCGCCAGGGACTCACGGGACACTGCGGGAAGGGGCCGGAAGAGCCACAAAGTCTGCAGATTCCAAGAGCGCGAGAAGGAAGCGCTAGGACAGCCTGAGAGGAGTTTCTTCCCGGGTGGGCAAGTCCAGGGAGACCCAGCCGAGAGCTGCTCTCTGCATATGTCACTGCGGGGCTGCTGCAAGGGGGCGCCCCGCTCCGCGCCTGACCACGCTCACATCAGCCCTCGCCTTCCTCTCCACCATCCGAGAAGAGCAGGAGTGCTCCGGACCGGGCTGGCAGCCGAGGAAGGGCCGTTCCAGGAATCCGGAGTCCTGGTATCAAAGATGTCAAGGGATGGGGCTGGGGTGGCAGATCATTGAAGAGGCTGGGCTTGGTGGCTCACACCTGTAATCCCAGCACTCGGGAGGCTGAGGGGGAAGCTGAGGCAGGATTGTTGTGAGTGTGAGACCAGCCTGGGCTACAAAGGGGGCTCAAGGTCAGCCTGAACTGCATAGGGACCCTGTCTCAAAAAGACAAAAAAACAAAAACAAAAACAAAAACCCACCAGAAATATCAAGGACTCCAAGAAGACAGGCCCACGTCTCAGAGGGTGTGGGAGTCAGGTGCAGGAATCCAGTCTGGGCCATGTCCCAGGTCTCAGTCCTTCCTGGCCGGATCCTCAGGAACCCGAAGTCGCATCTCCTTGCCATGATTGAGCAAGCCAGGGATCACTGTGCCAGAGAACACCCTGGGCCTGGCGTGATCCCTGAGAGACTCCAGCCTGACCTGCTGTAAGCCCTTTCCTGTGCCCAGATGTGTGCCATTATTAACACAGAGGGTGGGTGGGGGCAGCAGGGTGGAAGGAAGCCCTTGTGCTGAGGGTGCGGTGCCAGTTCCCTCCAGGCTGGTTCCCGGGAGCCTCCTAGCACAGGGTGAGTTACTGTGTCTACCAAGTTCTGCTTCCTGTGTCTTAGAGATTTGCTGTGAGGTATCTACACACACAAGACCTGCTCCAAATGAATCACTTTTAAATGTACAATTTAAATGTGAGGAAAAGTTATGGAAAAAATTAAGAGAAAATTCTTGTGACCTGGGATTAGGCAGAATTTTAGACTCAACACTGATACCATGAGCCACAAATGATAAACTTGAGTCAGTCAAAATTACAACTTCCACTTCAGAATGGAAGAACACATAAACAAATCATATGTCTAGCAAATATTGTATACATATATAATGATAGCAAACTATGGTCTTTATAAAATATATAAAAAAATCTCCAAACTCAAGAATAGTTGACCTCAGGAATGATGCCAGAGTGATGACTATTCTGAATCTAGATGCAAAGTCTCTCAACAAAATGGAAGCAAACGGTCTCCAGTGACAGTTTGAAAGGATTATAAACCCTGACCCAGGAACCCCAGGGTGGGGTGCCAGACAGGAATCCCTAGATGTAACAGCCACACTAATAGAATGAGGAGAAAAATCCCACACCGCTCCCTCCCCAGTCAATGCAGCAAAAGCATTTGACCAACTGGAATGCATGTGTGACAGGATCACTGGGCTCCACCCCAGCAACCAGTTCACCTGCACGTTGGGAACCAGAAGAAAAGCCTATAATGACCTCACTGCCATACCCACCCACATCTCAGAGACCAGGAGAAGGGTTCAGAGGCTGGTGTGTGGCTTCTGTCTGTGGAAGTTCTCCACCAAGAAATGGGTGAAGGAAACAAGTAAGAGACACTCAGTATTGGAGAGAAAAACGTTTTGTGTTTCTGTGCTGATGACATAATCTTATCTGTAGAAAACCCCAAGAAAGCCCCTGTTGAATCTAAAAAACAAACTCAGAAGCTGGGGTGGGGTTGAGGGTGCAACACTGGGGAGGCTGAGGCAGGCAGATCACAGGGAGTTTGAGGCCAGCCTGAACTAAAACGCACGACACTGTCTCAGGAAAACCAAAAAGGCTGGAGTGGGAGTAGCAGGGAGAGATAGGAAAGCTGATCCTAGAATTCATGTGGAGGGCTGGGGATTTAGCTCAGTGGCATAAGCGCCTGCCTGGCAAGCGTGAGGTCATGAGTTCGATCTCCGGTGCCGCAAAAAAAAAAAAAAAAAAAAGAATTCATGTGGAATTGTAGGGAACCCCAAATAACCAAAAGAATTCTGAAAAAGAAAACTAAAAGTCTTCAAAATGTTAAAGCTTCAGGCAACCCACTTGGGACCCCTTCTGTCTTTCTCTCAGACAGAAGCTTTCTTTCTCTCAATAAATATATTCTGCTCTAAAAAAAAAAAAAGTTAAAGCTTCACAAATCTTTGGGAATCAAGGGTATGGTACTGTGGAAGGCTAGGCATGCAGCTCTGTGGAACAGAACTGAGGGGCTCAGTATAACCCCAAGCCACAGCTGACGTTTCCACAAGGCTGACTTGAGAGATGCCTTGGGGTGGGGTGGGGGGGCAGTGGGCTGGGGACAGTATCTGGTTCCTGACCCCTTTTTCTCTGGCTCTTGCCCTGTCTCTGCCTCTGCCTTGATTCTACCCAGCCATAGACCTGCACCTTTGAAGCAGTGAGCCAAAGGGAACCCTTCCTGCTGTCAAGTGGGTAAATCAGGCATTTGGTCCCAGAAAAGCTGATGCATGCAGGTGCCTGACCGTGCATGAGGAAGAACATCTTCAACACATGATGCTGGAACAGCTGGCGATCTGCAAGAAAAGGATGGAGCTGGACCCTACCTCATACCATGGAGAATAACTAATCCCAGCACTTGGTGAGGCTGAGGCAGGAGGTTCACAATTTCAAGCTCAACCTAAGAAACTTAGTGGTTTAGTGATACACTGTTTCAAAATAAAAGGTGGGAATGTAGCTTGGTGCAAAGGCCTCAGGTTCATTTCCCTGTAGTGAAAAAAAATACCTTATAGTGTACCAAAAATATAAATATAAGGTCTAAAACATTAAACCCTTAGCTAAGAATACAAGGCAAATCTTCATGACTCAGCCTCAGCTTTGGTGGCTCAGTTGTGATGGAGCACAAAAACAGCAGCAAACACAAACATGGGTTGCATGAGAGTTAGTCTGCTGTGCCTCGGAGATGCTGTGAGGGAGCCGGGTGTGCGGCGCAACCTGTGGTCCCAGCTGCGTGGGAAGCTGAGACAAGAAGACCACTGAGACCACAAGTTTGAGGCCAGCCTGGGCAACAGAGTGAGGCCCTGTCTTTAAAAAAGTTACACTATCAAGAGAAAAACTCACAGAATAGGAGAAAGTATTTAAAAAACAGATACCTGAGGAGGGTATAAAGCAGAACACGTGAAGAGCTCTTACAACTCCATTCAAAAGTAAATAAAAGCTTGGACAGACCTTTCTTCAAAGATGATATGGAAGTGGCCAGCACTGGGGAGGCTGTGGCAGGAGGACCACTGAGTTTGAGGCCAGCCAGGGTTACACAGTGAGCTTAAGGTCAGCCTCAACTACAAAGCAAGACTCTGTCTCAAAAAAAATCAATTAAAAAAGAAGATGTAGAAATGGCCAGGAAGCACCTGACAAGACACCCAACCTCATTAGGAACCAGGGAAATGAAGGGAAACCTCCTGGGAGTCACAGTGCCTACCTGACTGGCTGGCCAGGGTGGGCTGCAGGCCAGAGCTGGTGCTATGAGGCTATGGGGACCATGCCCTTGCTGCTGACCATGTGGGCACCAGCCCAGCAGATCCCATGGGCTGCTCACACTGAGGCTGGGGTATGGTACAGGGTGTTACCTGGTTCCATCTCCAGCGGTGCAAAAAGAAAAAGGCAACATTTTAACTCACAGCAGGACTCTGCCTTTGTGGAGCACCCCCCACCCCTGAGAACAAGCATTCAGTCCTTAGGCTGAGGCAGGAAGATCTTTGTGAGTTCAAGGCAGCCTGAACTACATAGCAAGACGCTGTATCAAAAACTAAAAAAGAAATGTGCATCCTTACAAAGAGCCCGCAGCCCTAAAAAGGAATGGTGTTCAGGTGCAGGCTGCAGCCTGGGAGCCACCATGCCTGGGTTTGTGTGTTAATGTTTTCAATAAAAGATAACTGAACACTGGTGAGGGGGTGTGAGATTAAAGAGGGTTTCAACTTCCAACTTAATTTTTCTGTAAACCAAACTGCTCTAAAACATGTTTTACAATTACTTTTCTTTTTTCTTTTCTTTTCTCTTTTCTTTCTTTCTTTCTTTCTTTTTTTTTTTTTTTTTCCTGAAACCAGGTCCTCACTGTGTAGTTCAGGCTGGCCTTGAAGTCCCTTTGTCCCAGGCTAACCTCAAACTCACAGCAGTCCTTCTGCCTCAGCCTCCCAAGTGCTGGGATCACAGACCTGTACCACCATAGCTAGCTCTCTCAGTTGTTTTTCAAATGCCACACTGAGGTTTAGCAGGAGGCTTGGTCCATGACAATCAGCTGGGCCTCGTGAAACGGGCGTTAAAGTCACTTTCCTGAGTCTTTCGGAGTCTCTCTTTGTTGCTCTGACTGTCTGGCTGGCCTCCTTAGGGCTGCCAGGTCTGGCCAGCTCCAACCCTGGCAGGAGTCTGGCAGGTCTTCAGGCTGCGGGGCCCCCCCACCCTCCGCAGTCCCATTCCCCTCACCCTGGCGCCACCATGTCCCCTTGGCCTGCCTGAGCACCAGCTGGTGGCCGTACCCCAGGGCTCTGTGCACCTGGCCATGGTGCTGTCCCTATATGGCAGAGGGGTGGGAGGTAGCAGTGACAGCTGGGGGGGTGGCCCTGACCTTCCCTCTCGGTCGATGCATCCGGACTACGTGGCGCCAGGGCCCCTATAAAACACGGCACTGATTTGGGGGCCCAGTGTCTGGCGCTGCACCCACCATGGCCCCTTGCCCATCACCACTGCTACTGCTGCTGCTGCTGCTGTTTGGGAGCCCAGCTGCACACCCTGCACCACCCAGGTGAGCCTTGAGGCCCAGGCGAGCCACCCCCTCTCCACCCAACCTGACCCAGGGCCAACACATCCTCAGGGCTGCACGACACTCGGATGGGACATTCACCAGTGAGCTTAGCCGTCTGCGGGACAGCGCCCGGCTGCAGCGCCTGCTGCAGGGCCTGGTAGGCAAGCGCAGGTGAGTGACCAGGGGAGCCACAGAAGGATGGGCAGGTGAGGGACAGGGACAGGTGTCTGATTCTGATTTTGGGGAACAGCGAGCAGGACAGAGAGAACAGCACCACTGGGTCCAAGCCTGTAGACGGCCCACTGTGCCTGCTGTGGCTGGACACACGTACCCTGCAGGCCTGGTAAGTGCCCTCAGCCCACCCTGAAGGCAGGGGGTTGGGTACCAGTCCTGGTCCCTAAGGTGCTGTCTCTGCAGGATGTCCCTTGGCCATGCCCCATCTCCATGGCTGCCTCCTGATCCCAGGCCTGGTGCTGAAATTTCAGAGCTGGCTGGAGCCACTCAGCGCCCTGATGAAGAGGAGAAGGAGCCCAGCAGCTGGCCAGGGGTGGGGCTGGGGGTTGGGGGGGCTGGGACTGGCTGTACTTGAGGCTAATAAAGGAAGGAGTTCCCAGGTTCCCAGCCACAGCTCTGTCTGCTCAGCGGGCATCAGGTGGGGGGCTGCCCTTGAACCCTGGGCTGTCGGGCACCTCACCCTCATCTCCATCTACTGGCTGCATGCCCAGCACCCATCTCCTTCCACATGGGGCTCCGGTCCCCAGTTGCATGGCTGGGTGCCCACAGGTGTCTCCAGGAGCACCCAAGTGCGAGGCCCCGGAGGATGTCTTGCTGCATGGGTGCTGGCTGAGTGGCTCAGGGCATGGGGATGGTGCTGTCAACACCTCTGGGAAAGGAGACAGGGCTGTCACCACAGCAGGCAGCTGAGGCAGGGCGATCGCACACGGAAGGTGGCCAGGAGCCCCATGGGTGATGAGTGTTACACAGAGGTCTAGAGGCCAGAGAGAGCCTCCCTCCTGACACCAGCTCAGGGTGTGGGAGGAAGGTAGAGATGGGAGGCCGAGATCCCCACCAAAGTCCCAGGAGCACCAGGTGCCCAAGCCCTTTCTGCTGTGACCCTGTTCCACACACCCGGAGTTTTCTGACAGGCAGGGGTGCCCTAGCACACCAGAGCCTGTCCCTCAGCCTGGGCAGTGAGGGGCCTAAGAGGGATGTGCACCCCAAGAAGAGACCTTGGGGATCTTGTCCCCCAGCCCTGTCCCCTGGCCTTGTCCCCAGGCCCTGTCCCCGGCCCTGTCCCAGTCCCCTCCCAGGCCTATGGCCCCCAGCAGCCTCAGCTCTTCCACACCCTGTGTTTGGTGCCCTTGTTGAGCAGCCCCTCCCTGGCACATCTGAATGAGGCCTGACTCAGGCTGAATGTCACCCAGGTCCCCTCCCAGACAGTGGCCTAACTTGGCCGGCCTGCGGGAACCCCCTTGGTGGAGCCATTATAAGGGCCATAAAGCGGGCGGTGCCTGGCAGGGCGAAGTTCGTGTCTAAGGCTGGGAAGGCCCAGCCCTGGACCGCAGGCTACCAGACCCTTCCGGCAGGTGATAGCCGACAAGATGGGGGCCAGGGCCCTGTTGTGGGCCCCCCTGCTGCTGCTCTTCATGCTGCCTGGCCAACTCCCAGGGGCAGTAGCCCAGGGCCAGGGTAGGTGCTGGCCGGGAGGGGGGCGGGCATGGGGGAGGAGGTGGCAAGCACCAAATGTCCCCTCTGCCTCCCAGTCTGCTCGGTGGACAAGACCTTGATCAGCGTTGAGGAGAACGCAGAAATCACTGGGCCTCTCGTGAACATCTCCATCCCGGATGGCCAGAGAGTCACCCTGGGGCCGTCGTCCACCCCCTCTGCCTTCCAGATCTTGGGGAACCAGCTGTTCCTCAACATGACCCCCGATTATGAGGTACAGGCAGCAGGCTGGGGTTCCTATGGAGAGGATTTCGAGAGAGTGCTGGGGTCTGGGCTATGCGGGATGGAATGGGGCTTTGAGGGTGACAGTGGTAATGGGGACTCCAGAGGACACCTGCCCATGGAACTGGGGGTCACAGACCTGTGTGGCCCATAGGAGAACACCATGCTGGAGGCTTACCTGGAGTGCAGGAAGGACAACACGGTGGTAAGTCCTCCCTGCCCCCGGCATAGCTCCCGAGGTGGCTCCTAAATGACTTCATTATGGGTCACTGTCGAATGTCCATCTCCAACTACGCTCACACTACCTCAGCCCAGACTCTGCCCTGAGCTTTGGACCCCATGCCCAGCAGAGGACCATCCCCACATCTACCAGCAGCCTCCAGGCCCCAGCCCCACACTTGCAGGGCCTCCACAGGCACTGAGTGGCTCCATGGTGTCCCTCTGCCCCATCCCTCCCCCTGCATGTCCCACATGACAGGTGGACCCAGTGCCCACCCTCTCACCTTGAGTCCCTGCAGGGCCCAGCCCCAGCGAGTGCTTCCTGAACCTGTAAATCGAGTGCAGTCCCACAGAGCTCCTGGACTGCCTCCCAATTTGCAGTCGAAGCCCCATGTGGATGCAGTCTGGGATGTGCTCCTCCCACCTGCCCTGTCCTGCATGGAAGCGTGCCTTCCTCGAGTGCCGGGGTGCCCACCCAGACCCAGTCTGCTCCAATCTCCTAGCCTCTCTCAAGGCAAATGTGCAAAGACACTGAGACCAAGCCTCATCTCACCTCCCCTTCCCTGTGCTCAGCATGTCACCTATAAGACCTGTCTGTGTCCCTAACAGATAAGGACCCCTCCCACCTAAATGTGGTGTTGGGGGCTGGCATGTGGCATGCACCAAGCCCCAGGTTCTACTCTTGGTCCAGGAGAATCGGCCTTGGTGTTTTGTTTGAGTTGGGCCCAAGCAGGGTCCACCTGACACCTTGGGCTCATACTCTTGAAAATGTCTTTAAATGGGTCAGTCCAGTGGGAAACTGGACTGCATTTGTTCTTGAAGATGAGCAAATGTGGGCCCCATCCCTCAGGAGATCCTGCTGGTCTCTTCCTGATCCCACCTGCTCCCCAGAGCTCTTGTCCCTTCTGCCATACTTTGCTGCTCACTTTCTGTTCTCTGTGAGCCCCACCCAGGACCAGAGACCTCAGGGCAGGCTCTTGGAGCTCCGGCCACTGGGTGGACCTGGAAAGGAATGAATGACTGAAGGGATGAGTAAATGCAGGAAGGTAGGGAGGAAGGACAGGGCCAGGAGTGCAGCAGCATCGCCTAGAGGATGGAGGAGGCTGACAGGCTGTGGTCCCCAGGTGACACAGCTGGTAGTGCTGGTGTCCGTGCTGGATATCAACGACAATGCCCCAGAGTTCCCCTTTGAGACCCAGAAGTGGGATGTGGCAGAGGTGAGTTGGGGCAGCCAGAGGTGGTGCCTTCTGGGCCTGACACATGTGGGCATGAGCCCACCCCATCACTAGAGCCCACAGCTCAGCTGACCTCCTCCCTGTCCAGGACACCAAAGTGAACTCAATAGTTATCCCTGAGGCTAAGCTGACAGCTACCGACAAGGACAAAGAGGACATCTTGTTCTACACCCTCCAGGAAGTGACCCCGGTTGGTGCTGCCCTGACCCCAACACAGACCCTTTGCCTGCCCCATCCTCACCTGTCAGGATCTCAGGAAGTGCCTCCCCTCTTCCCCCCCAAGAATGCCAGCAGCTTCTTCTCCCTGGAGGGGGTGAACCGTCCGGCCCTGCGGCTAGACCAGTCCCTGGACTACTACCAGTGGCAGGACATGACCTTCCAGCTGCTGGTCCGGGTAAGGCCCTCATGTACCCTGCACCCTGGCCCTGCCAGACCCCATCCAAGCTGCTCCCAGCCTGACACGGCAGCAGGGCTGCTCTTGCAGGACACTCAGGAGGAGGACGTGGAGCCCAGCCACACAGCCACAGCCACCCTGGTCCTGCACGTGCTGCCAGCTGACCTGAGGCCCCCCTGGTTCCTACCCTGCTCCTACTCAGATGGCTATGTCTGCATCCAGGCCCACTACAATGGGGCTGTCCCTACAGGGCACATCCTGGTAATAGGGGTTCTAGGGGAGGGATGTTCCCATGGGGCTCTGGTGAAGGGTAGCCTGGACCATCTGGAGTCCAGAGTGGGTGTCAGAAGGCACAGGTGGGGACTGGGGGACTAGAGCAGTTTTGGCTCTGCTTTCGAAACTGATGTGAACATTCTTCCTTGGTGAACACTGTCTCCAGCCTTGGGTGCTGGATGGACACAAGGAAAACCCAGGAAGGCCTGGGGCCCTGCAAGGCCAGCCAGGATGTAGCACCACAGGTCTAAGATGTGCCCCCCCAAGGCAACCGCCCTTTGGCCCAGCTTGTGGTCACTATGGGAGCCAGTGGTGGGGATAGCAGGAGCTCTGGAGCCTGTGCTGTGCCAACAGGCAGATGTCTGGCTATGAGAACCCCACCTCTTCCAAGTGCTCACCCCTTTAAAACATGGGCCCTTTTCCACTGGCCCCACAAGGTTCCCTGTCCCCACAGCCTTCTCCTCTAATCCTGCATCCTGGACCCATCTATGCTGTGGATGGGGACCGGGCAATCAATGCACACATCATCTACAGCATCATGGGGGGTGAGTGAAGACCAGGCCCTGCCCCCACAGCACCCACCCAAGCCCCAGCCCAGCTGGGGTTCTGAACCTTGGCCACAGGGGCCAGCCCTGATCACTACACACCCTTCCAGGGAACACGGACAACACTTTTGCCATTGACCTAGACTCTGGCAACCTCACCATGGCCAAGATCATCCCCAGCCCCACGACCTTCATCTTGCTGATCAGGGTGGGTGCAGCATACAGTGGCCAATGGGAGTCTCAGTGCCACCTTTAAGCCCTTGTGGTCACTGCTGCCTCCCTGTCTCCCTAGGGGGACCAGGCTGACCGGGCCCGCTACTCGGTGACCCAGGTCACTATGGAGGCCCATTCTGCCACCGGCAGGCTGCCCCACTTTCCCCAGAACCTGTATCGTGGCATTGTGGCACCTGGCTCTGGGGCTGGTGTGGCTGTCAGGGATGCAGCCTCCCCATCCCAGCCTCTGAGGATCCGGGCTCAGGACCCTGACTTCCCGGTATGCACCCCCCTCTGCCCCAGTAAGAACCCTGAGATCTGAATGGGTCTCTGGGTTGGATTCCTGACTGTGTGGGTGGCTTGGGATGGACATGGGGTGATCGAGGCCCAGGACCACTGTGGCCACGTCCAGGACCTCAACTCGGCCATCACATACCAAATCACCAACTGCTCTGAGTTCCGGATGGAGGGGGAGGCCATGCTGACCACCACTGTGCTGCAGCATGAGGGAATCTTCTACGCAGAGGTGAGGTGGGGGGCATGTCTGAGGAAGGGGGATGCAAAAAGTCTCAGCAAGGTCAAGCCCCCTTCCTGTCCCAGGTGGAGGCCACAAACACTGCGACCGGGGGTACAACAACAGCTGTTGCTGAGATTTGGGTTTCAGAGCAGGCACCCCCCATCATAGGTGAGCCTTGGGATCCCTCAGCTTGGTGGCTTCTGCACTGGGGCAAATAGGGGGAGGCAAGCCCTGGTCCCCAGGACTTCCAGAGATACCCCCATCCCCAGAGACTGGGAGAACAACGGGGTCCTTGACCAGCACTGGCCCCCTGGGGCTTCTCAAGGACCCCTGTGACCAGCCCTGGGGGACCACTGGCTCTCACCCATCCTCAGGCACAACGCTGAGGCCTCCTGTCCCTGCCACACCTGGGGGGCTCCCTGGTGTAGGAGCCAGCACCACCACTCGGCCAGCCACTCCCGGTGGGGTCTCAGCTCAGACCCCGAAGCCAGGGACCTCTCAGCCGACAACCACCAGGGTGGCAACCGGCTCCTCCCCCTGGCCAGCCACTCCCGGTGGGGTCTCAGCTCAGACCCCGAAGCCAGGGGCCTCTCAGCCGACAACCACCAGGGTGGCAACCGGCTCCTCCCCCCGGCCAGCCACTCCCGGTGGGGTCTCAGCTCAGACCCCAAAGCCAGGGACCTCTCGGCCAACACCACCTGAGTCTAGCAGGACCTTCCCAGACTCAGGTAGTCCCTACTCCATTTGCCCTTCCTGACTGGAGGCCCTGGGTGGTCCTGGGGGTGCTCTGGGACAGGGTCAACCCAGGCTGGCCCAGTCTGCCCACACCAGGAACCCAAGGAGGGGTTGGATCTCTGGGGCAACTAGACCCAGGGACCCAAGGAGATGTAGGGGCAGTAGCTGGATTTGGGATTCAGTGAGCCCTATGATTTCTAGGGCTATTTGTAATTTAGGTCTAAAAATGGAAAGCACTCCTGCAAAGATTAGGAGAGACACAGGTTGGAAATGAAGACTGTATAACAGAGCAGGGCATAGCGGTGCACACCTATAATCCCAGCACTTGGAAGGCTGAGGCAGGAGGATTACCAGGAGTTCCAAGCCAGCCAGGGGTACATAGTGAGTTCAAGGCCAGCCTGCACTACAAAATGACACCCTGTCTCAAAAATCACAAACAGTCAAAAAAAAATTGCATAGGCAAATACAGTATGCTTCCTGCTGCCCCAGCTATTCTGGAAGCTGAGGCAGAAAGATCATTTGAGCCCATGAATTTGAGGTAGCCAAAACAATACAGTGAGACCCTGTCAGAAAAGATGGTATGACTGACAGGGCCTGGGGTACTTGGCATACAGGGAGGCCACACAAGCATGTGTGTGATGGCCATGGGCCAGCACCTTCCTGGAACCAGGATGAAAACCAAACCCATTCCCCAGAGGAGCCTTGGTGGGCTCGAGGTAAATAGACCAGTTCCCTGGTGTAGAAGCCACTGGGCATGGTCACTGGGACACATTCACAATGCCCAGGGACAACACGTATTACCCACAAAGAGGCAAGAAAACTAGGCAGATATGGGGGTCCTGCATCTGGTCTAAGTGAGGCACTGGTGAGTGGGTGGCACAGAGAGCTTCCTCTAAGGGCTCCTCCACTGCCCTCCTGCAGTAGCCTGCTGTCCTGGGCCCTCTTGTCCCCACAGAGTCTCTTGGCAGGACAAAGCACCCACTCCCTGGAACCTCAGCTCTAGGGACCAGTCCTGGCCTGGCTTGTTTGCGGGGTGCCCAGGCTGGTGCAGACTGGTGAGGACAGAACTATGTTCTTCCAACATTAAGTGGCCATGGGGCCTTTACAGGGACACCAGGAAAAGGCACCACTGTGGAAGGCAGCCAACCAGGCAGTGGCTCAGAGGACCAACGCTTCTCCACAGTGGACATGGTGATCTTGGGAGGGGTGCTGGGTGCACTGCTGCTGCTCGCCCTCATTGGCCTGGTTGTGCTCCTCACTAAGCACTACGGACACCAGTTGCACTGCTGCTCCAGCAAAGCTGTGGTGAGCCTGGGGCTGGGCTCAGGGGTGCAGGTTAGCAAAGGGCACAAGGACAGGTAGGGCGGGGTGGGGTGAGTAGGAGTGATGAGAGATAGGGAGGTGGAGTGAGGGGCTGGACTGGGGCAGTGATAGGGGAGAAGGATGAGTACAGAGGGATAGGGCAGGCAGGAGAGCAGAGAAGCCTGGAAGACAGACCTACAGAGCACTGTGGGAGTCAGAGCCCAGGCACTGCCCCTAATGCGCTTGCTGGCCCCCAGGAGCCCCAGTCCTATGGCTTTGATAGCCAGGCCTTCCTGGATGACCATGAGGCCACCAAGGCATCTGCTGCTAGCCCCAAGCCAGGCCCCACACCTGTGGAGACATCGTCAGCATCCCCAGATCCTGAGTATCTGAGCTCCGAGTCGCCCAACTCTGAGTCCCAAGCCCCAGAGCCCAGGGGCCCTGAGTCTCCTGTGGCCATCCAAGCTGCTGGGGACAGTCCCTCAGCCGTGAGGTCCATCTTAACCAAAGAGCGGCGGTCTGAGGGTGGCTACAAGGCTGTGTGGTTTGGGGAGGACATTGGCGCAGAGGCCGATGTTGTGGTTCTCAACACACCTGAGGCTGTCGAGGACAGGGATGGCAACTCTGAGGGCAGTGGCGAAGAGGACACGGACCAGGATAGGAGTCTCTGTGATGAGCTGGGCAACACTTCCTATATCTAGCACTGCCTGCCCTGCTGTCCTCTCCCCCAGAATAAAGTGGCCATTCTAACCCTGGAGCCATGGAATCTCGGGTTCGCCGTGGGCACTGGGAGGGTCGTGGTCCCCATGGTTCTCGGACATCAAGGTCCGGGCTGTCCCCTAAACCAGGGAGTTTTTAGCAGGAGTCACCTGGCAGGCAGCCCCGCGGCCCCAGCTCCTCCCAGAGATTTCATTTCGGGCGCTGGATGCTCTTCTTACAGCCCCTCAGTGTAACCCAACAGACACTGCAGTTTCCTCCACCTCCTGTGCACACTGCAAGGCACAAAAAGGGCCTGGTTCGGCTTGGGATCGGGTTCTCCTCTTTCTGGGGATACTGGTTGTCCCACTGCATCCTCACCCGGTCGCCCCCACCCGCGTCTGCGCATGGCCAAGGGTGCCCGTGCCCCCAGAACACCAGCGCTCAACATCTCGCTCACCTGCAAGCCCTGGCCCCGCCCCGCCCCGCCCCGCCCCGCCCCGCCCCAACCCGTCTCCAGGCCGCGCCTCCCGGCCCGGACTCTATAAAGTGCCGCGTTTCCTCGCGGAGTTAATACAGCCCATTCCGGCCGCGGCTCCTGCACCCAGGTATGCGCAACCCCTGACCCACCGGAGGAGAGGGAGCTGGGCCCCGCGGACCCCCGCGGAGCCCTCATCCGTTCAGCGGGCAACGGCTGGGGAAAACAGTGCAGGGCCACAGAAACTGAGGGCGATGGGCCGCGGAGAGTCAGGGCAGAGCAGCTGGGGCCGGGCGGATGGGGGATAAACGGACCAAACGCCGAGATGGGGTGCGGGGCCAGAAACAGGCAGGCAGGCACCGCAGCATACAGTAGGTTTCTCTTTCCCCGCGGGGCCCAGTTTCGATTTCCCGGAGTGCACCCGCCCCTTCACGCCGCCTCCCTCATTCCACCAGGGTCCCGCCTGTTATCTGTCACCACTGTACAGGCCCGGACTCTGGGCCAACATCTGTGGCTTCACGTGCACACACCACAGCATCTGAAGTCACATCCGCAGCCACCTCGGCCCCAGAATCCACGCTGAGGTGGCGCCAAGCCTCATCCACATCTGTGACCCTGTACAACTGGTCACACCTGTGACACCTGGCCACGCTACCTGTGACCACCACTGGCAGCTGAAGTGTCAGAACCCCGGCCTCCCCTGCCGTGAAGCTACTGCCCCTCACCACCCCCAGCCCTGACCTTGCAGTAGAAGCCATGGCCACGGCCCCCGAGAGGTGAGACCTGTGCCTTCCCCGCTGGCTCTGCGCGCCGTGCTCTATTGACCAGGGTGGCCACCCTGCCCACAGGACAGCGCAGCGCGTGAGGTTCGGAGAGTGGCTTCTGGGCGAGGTCAGCAGCGGTCGCTACGAGGGACTGCGGTGGTTGGACAAGGAACATACTGTGTTCCGCGTACCGTGGAAGCACTTTGCGCGCAAGGACCTGGGAGAAGCTGACTCGCACATCTTCAAGGTGGGAGGGAGCCCCGCCCCTGGAGGCCCTGCCCCTAACCCTAAGCCAGAGGCCCCGCTCTGCCCGAGCTCTCCTTCACCCTCCCCAGGCCTGGGCGGTGGCCCGAGGCAGGTGGCCACCCAGCAGCTGTGGGGGTGGCCCACCGCCCCCTGACGCTGAGGCTGCAGAACGAGCCGGCTGGAAAACCAACTTCCGCTGTGCTCTGCACAGCACGCACCGCTTCGTGATGCTGCAGGACAACTCGGGGGACCCCGTTGACCCACACAAAGTGTATGCAGTCAGCCTGGAGTGGGGGTGCAGAGGTAAGGGACCCCGTGGAGGGCTGTAGCAGGAAGGGCTGTGGATTAGCGGGCTCCAAAGGAACCCTGACCCACACAGGGCAGTTTAATGCCCAAAGTTATGCCCTGTCTCCACTTAAGGTCTAGGACTGGCCTGGGAGGCTACTAGACCCCTGGGCTGCTCAGGTGTCAGGTCACTGGGCAGCAGGGTAACAAGGAGGCCAGACACAGGTCTAGGGCCAGCTACAGGCCCTCATGATGCCCCCTTTCTTTACCCCTCAGAAGGCCCAGCCATGAACCAGAGGGAAGAGGAGGCCCTCAGAGGTGCCCTGCCCACACAGGTAGTCTCTGCTATCTCTGGGTGGCAGGGTTGAGGGCTGTTCACATTGTCATCTTGTTGCAGAGTGGGTGCATGGGCTGCTTGTGCCAAGAGATGCTGAGCCCACAGCCATATATGCTTTTACCCACCCAGGCTGGTGGCACGGGTGACCTCTTGCTCCAGGTTCTGCAGCAGTCTGTCCTGGGAGATCCCCTGCAAGAAGCTGTGCTGATGGCAGTAAACCCAGTTGCCCCACCTCAGGTTCCTGGTGAGGGGCTGTGCCCTGTGGGTGGCTGGGCTGAGCAGGGAGGATCTGTATCAGAACTGATCCTTGAGAAGAATGTGAGGGTACTGGAGGGCTGGCACACCATGGAGTGGCCAGGCATATCTGTGCTGGCCACAGTGAGGCAACCTGAATGTCCCCCATCACCATAGGCCCAGGAAAGCCTCCTGAGGAGCTGCCTGCAGAATGGGCAGTGGAGCCTGTGCCCTGCCCTAGGCCTTGGTCCCTGGCCCTGACAACAGAGACCAACCCTGGGGACCTGGATGTGACCATCATGTACAAAGGCCGCACAGTGCTGCAGAAAGTGGTGGGGCATCCCAGCTGTGTGTTCCTGTACAACCCCCCAGGGGTGGGCAGCCAGGCCCTCCAGCCCCAGCAGGTTGTCTTCCCCAGCCCTGCTGAACTGCCAGACCAAAAACAGCTGCGCTACACAGAGGAGCTGTTGCAGCATGTGGCCCCTGGGCTGCAGCTGGAGCTGGCTGGCGTGGCACTATGGGCCCGGCGCATGGGCAAGTGCAAGGTGTACTGGGAGGTAGGCAGTTCGCAGGGTTCTGCCAGCCCTTCCACCCCAGCCCGGCTACTGGAGCGCAACTACAACACCCCAATCTTCGACTTCAGCATCTTCTTCCGAGGTCAGTTGAGGCTTGCTGAGGGGGCTACCTGGAAGGTCCTGGGACCCACCCCACCCTGCTCACCCAGCCCCTCCTGCAGAGCTGGGGGAGTTCCAAGCCCGGCGGCGCCAAGGCTCACCCCACTACACCATCTACCTGGGCTTCGGGCAGGACCTGTCAGCTAGGAGGCCCAAGGAGAAGAGCCTGATCCTGGTGAAGGTGAGGCAGGTAGACCCAGTGTGTAACCTCTGTGGCCTTGGGGTGCCCTGACAGATGGCCTCCCTGCAGGTGGAGCCAAGGCTGTGCCGGACACAACTGGAGGTTGTGCAGCGTGAGGGCACGTCTTCCCTGGACAGCAGCAGTCTGGGCCTGTGCCTGTCAAGCACAAGCAGTCTCTATGATGACATTGAGCGCTTCCTCATGGAGCTGGAGCAACCAGCGTAGACTGGAACCTCTGCCCCCAATAAAGAACCAAGAGCCAATATTGCCATGAATTGGATGGTCTCAGGGGTTCGTGGGGGCTGTGATAGGCAGTGTTGACTGGGGGGTCCCTGGGCCTGGGCTGCTCACCTCCCCACCCCTTTATCCTCCTGATGGAGAACTGAATCACACACCTTAAGAGACAGGGGTTGGTGAGTTGGGGAGGGTGAGCAACATCATATGTCCATCCTGTGTCCCCCAAGCCTCCTAGTCCTACGCTCTGAACTCTGCCTCTTGGGCAGCTGCTGGTTGAGTGCAAATCTCAGGTATTTACAGGAGCACGAGCCAGTGGGAAGTAGCAGTCAGTGCACTGCTAACCCCACCATGCAGGATGGGTACAGGCCAGAGGGATGGTCCCAGCCAGGTGAGCAGCTCCTGGCCTGCAAAGGTTTTACCTTCAAGTACTGAGTCCACAGAGCTTTCTAAAGATAAGCCATTTTTGATAAATTAAAACACAATGGAAACCATGTATCTATAATATACATATAAAAAAGTCCAATTTTAAACTTAGCAAGACTAGTGCAGATGCTGTCACAGGAACCCCACAAGTAGGAGGCTGGTACCCCGGTTCTGTGCCTTAGACTGGGAGGCAAGACTGAAATGTCTCAGGCCTCCGTCCCTGGGGTGGGTGGCTCCTCAGTGGCCTCCGCCTTCCGATGCCGGCGCATGTGCCTGTACTTGTCTACATAGGCCTTCACCAGGTTGGCCACCTTTACAGGATTTATCTCGCCGCTCTTGCTATGACATATCTGGAAAAAGATGGACACCTTGATGCCTGATCACACCATTCACCCTTTGCTCGCCTGCTGAAGGTCCCCACGTGTGTCTGTCAGCAGGAAGCCTGACACCTGTCCCACAGTCCATCTCCTCCCAGGCCTGATTTCCTCCTGTAGGCTGGGTATGGACCAGCCCATCCTAAACATGCTCTGCATTACCTTACAGCCAGGGGAGATGGGACCACGCCACTGGATGGAAAGGCGGTGATCTACCCCACGTAGGACATGAGCTGTTCCCGACCTCAGGTCCGCAACACTCACACACACATGCCCTTGCCAGCCCACCTTCTGGACAGCTTTGCGCAGGATGTCCTTATACTCCTCCTTGGTCACTTCCCGTTTCTGGTAGAAGGGTTTGATAGCCAGCTTCACCTCCTCCACTGCCCGCTCCTGCATGTGCAGCTTCTTCAGATACTATGAGCAAGGACACATGTGTGACAGGGTTGGGCAGCCAAGACAGGCCTGTGCTGAGGCCCAGGGGCACCAAGGGCAACACCAGCACTTCCTACCACTGCACTTATCCGAGGCTTTGGGCTGAGGTGTAACTTAGTGGACTGGTCCCCACTACTGCCAAAAAGAAAAAAAAAAAAAAAAAACCCCTTGGACATCAAAGTGAGACAGGCCAGGCACACTCACCTCCTCCTTCTTGGTCTTCTCTCCAGCTGGCCTGGGAGTGGTGGTTCTCTCCTCTGTGTTGTTGTTGGTGGTCTGGTTGGCTGGCTCTGAGGCTGTGGTCAGCATGGTGGGCACTGGGGCCAGGCTCTGTGTTGGCCCACAGCCCAAGGGCAGGCTGCCCTGCAGGAGGAACTGGACCGAGGGCTGGCTGACCAGGGTATAGGGTGGGATGCCAGGGGGCTGAGCTGGGGTAGGAGGCATGTTGGGGCTGTAAACCTGGGGAGAACAACCCTGTGAGTGTACAGCCCCAAGCAGCCCCACTCCCAAAGTCCACAGGGCTGGGCCAAAGGGCATGGTGTCCCTGGATCCAGCCTAGCACCCACCTGAGAGGGATCCATGCTGGGGAATCCAGGCTCCAAGAGTGCCTGGCTGGAAGCAGGTAGCTCAGAGAACAGTGCATGCTTGGCCCCTGTGGGGGTCCCATCCTCTGTGTCCCAGGTTCCTTCCCAGGGTCTCTGTGGCCTGTGAAGTGGTGTCCCTGAGGGTCCGACACAGGCAGGTCAGTGCCTTATGCCCTGTCCTGGCCAGAATGCTGCTTCCTAGCTGGAAAATCCCAAGAAAGCACCCAAGCCCAGGGAGCCCAGATCAAGGAACTAGACTCAAGAGTGGAGCCAGGGGAAGTAAGAACTTTGGGGTGGCTGCTTCCTGGCCCCAGCCCACATGGACACCCAAGAGCCAGCAGTCCTTGGAAGTATATACTCACTTGGGGCCCTGTCCAGGGTCAGGGTGCTGCCCTCAGCCTCCTGAAGGTTCCAGGTGACCCTTTTCACCAGGGCTCGGGACCGCAACAGGGGTGCCTGTGCCCCCACCTCCTCAGGCCTGGCTGCCTCAGGAGCCCTCTTGCTTACCAAGGGGTCATCCAAGCCCAGGGGTAGCACACCCAGGGAGCCAGGAGCTATGGCAACTGTCTCTGCCACATCCTGCTTGGGTGGGTGCTGACCTGGAAGACCCTCTGTCTGAGGTGGGGGCTGCAAAATGTCTTCAGAATGGATTGCTGACACCTCCCTCTGGATGGTGGCCAGGGTGGTGTCATGCAGCAGGCTGGGCTGGGACAACATAGGGTTTGGCAAGAGGGTCCGCTCTGGGGAGGAGTCTGTGCTCTCTGGAGATGGGGGTGAGCTCATGTCATCCAGCTGCATGAGGATGGCTTCACTTGAAAAGTCATCAAAGATGTGGCCAGCCTCCACAGAGTCACCGTAATCCAGGTCCTCAGGAGCACACTGGGCTGGCACCTCAGGGACTAGGATGGGCACAGGGGTCGGAGGAGGAAGGGCCTGCTCGGCTTGGATCCCTTTGGGTGTGATGCATACCTCTGGCAAGGCTGGTGGCCCTCCTGGATGATCTTCTTCTGGCCTAGGCGGCTCCTGGGAAGGGGTGACTGGGGAGGACTCCTTTAGAAGCCCCTTTTTCTCTGGTGAGTGGGGTCGCACCTCGTGAGCACTTGGCCGCTGGGTTTCCTGTGCCCTGTGCTCAGAGCTAGGTGAGCAGGAGCTCCACTTCCTCTTCTCTCGTGGATAGGCCATGCTCTCCTTCCTGTCTGGCTGCTCACGGCTCCTCTCCCGAGGGTGCTTGTACCGCTGCGACCTCTCCAAGCTGCTGGGTGGGGAGCAGTCCCAAGCCCGAGACCGAGATCCTGACCGGTGCCTCTTCTTCCTTCTGATCTCATGGCGCTCGCAGGGGGAGCTGCCTGGACTGCCAGAGTGTGACCTAGACTTCCTCCGTTCCTGGTCCCATGTGCTCCATCTCCAGTCCTTACCTCGATCCTTGGTCTTCCTCTGCTTTGCTCGCTCCTGGCTGCTGGCTCGGTCACTGGAAGATCTTCGGCCCTTGGCCTTAGCCCGGTGCCTCCTGGTATGACCATCCACTCCGGGTGACACAGAGTGTGAGGCCCTGGAGCCTGAGTGAGTCCGGGAGCGTGACCTCCGATGCTCCCTGGCCCTCTTCTTCTTGGCTTTCTTCCTGCCCCGGGAGCTGGAGGTGGAGCGGGAGCGAGAGCGAGAGCGGGATGGGGCCCGCAGCTCCACAATCCTGTGAGTGGTAGCTTGTGGAGCATCCAGGCTAGGTGGGCTGTCTGGCTCCAAGACAGTCACACAGGTCACTGTCCGCTCCTCAGAGCTGAAGAAAGTGCTGTGAGACGCCCCATCCTCGTCGTCCCAGGGGTCCAGAGTGGATGGCCTCTGTATCCGGTGGCCCAGGCCCTGGCTCTCTGTGGGTCCCTCCTCCCCAAGCTCCGCTTGCTCTGTGGTAGCGGTGCCCTCAGCAGTGCCCCCGCCCTGGAGCTTAAGCACATGGGACTTGCCAGGTAACTCAGGCTCTGTCCTGAAGACGCCTTCCACCGTGTAAGAGGTGACACAGCGCACAGCCTGAAATGCAGGGGCCTTGGGGCTGTGAATGGAGATGGTTCTTGTAATTTCAGAAGGCAGCAGACCAGGGCCAAGGTGCTCAGGGCTGCTACTAGGGGGGCTGGAGTCGGAGCCCGTAGGGTCAAAGGGATCATAGATCTCACTCTTGAGCTGCTTGGATTTCTTGATGGAGAACAGGGGTGAAGGGCTCTCCTTCCTCTGCACCTTGCTGTCCACAGGCCGGAAGGTGTTACAGAAGCCTGGGCTGGACAGCCGGCTGCACTGTGCTGTGTTCCCCGGGATGTTGATCCGGAAACTCTCAAAGGTTGACCCAACACTTTTCCCTCTTGAAGTCCCCAACGGGGCCAAACTGCTATGAGAGCTGGGGGCTGGGGGCCGAGAGCTGCCTGTGTTAGAGCTGGGCTCCTGGGGACCCCTGCTGCTGGGCTTGCCCTCTGCCCGGCCTCGCCCCGGCTGCCCAGGGCCTTCCCTGCCCGTCAGGCGGCTGATGCAGGTGCTAGGGATCTCAACACTCTGCCCATGGGCTGGGGCTGTGTCCCGTCTGCTGCCGCCACCATCCCCGTGGAGCTTTGGTATCCTGGGCAGCTCTGAGATGTCAGCTCTGCTAGAAGCTGGTTTCAGGGCCTGTCCTAGGGCTGCCCTTTTAGGTGGTGAGTTAGAGGGGCCACTGGAACTCTTAGCTGAGGCAGACTCAGGAGGCATACCCAGCCTGCTAATGCCATTACACCTGAGTGTACCACTCTGCTTCGAGCCAGACCTGCTGCCATCTGACAGGCTCTGCTTCGAGCCAAGCACTGGTGGCAAGTCCTGCTTCAAGGGAGGCTTTGTAAGGGCAGACACATGGGGCAGAGTCGACCCTGTCTTGCAGTTCAGCCCAGAGTCCAGCAGATGGTCTCCCCTGAGTCTCCCCGCTGGGCTCCTGGAGGCTGGCACTCTAGGCTGCAGACTATCTCCAAGCCTGGATGCTTCTTCCCTTCTGGACAGATTCCCTGGCTTTCTCTGAAGAGAGACTGGAGCTGAAAAAGACAAGTCAGACAGCAGCCATTCCTACCACTTTAGCAGCTCAGTTATCTGTGATAGTTCTCAGCAGGCTGAGCCACCCATTTACTCTGTCCCATCTGCCCGTAAAGCTGGGATCCTACTGCCAGTGCCACTCCCCAAGGGCCCCCAGACTCCCTCCCAACTGAGTTTTTGTCTTCTGCTCTTCAGCCACTATCTGAGCTGGAATGTGCCCCATTCATGACCATGTTAGCTGTGAGCTCCATAGGTGGAGGGTCTGTGAGCTGCCCTGGAAATGCTGGCACCATCTAACCCTGTATCCCTGTGTCCTGTGGGTGGCAACCTTGCACCATTGGCCACACTCAGAATGCAGCCTCAAACACAGTGCAAGCTTATGGGCCCTCACCTGCCCGCTTGGCGCTCAGGGAGCCATCTCGGTGGATGACGATGTCAGCACTGCTCATCATCAGGAGGCTCTGACTTGACAGGATGCTGCCCAGCAGGTCAGGGACAGGGGCTGCCTCTATGGCTGGCTCTGGAATCGCAGTGGGGAGCTGCCTCCTGTGGGCACAGATCCACTGCCACTACCACCCCCAGTCCTGTCACAGCTGCCTCAGTCCTGGTCTGTATCCCCCACCCTGGGGGGGGGGGTGTCCCTACCCAGCAGTGAAAAACACCAGATACTGGACAAAGTCATTTGGATGCTGGCCCCACTGCTAGCAGGAGTCAGAGGGGGGCAGCTCCACCCACTCTGCTGTTGCTTTGTTAAAGGAGTCACACCTAAGAATTTGGTGGCTCTGAGGTTTTCAGAGCCACAACAGGAGCCCAGCCAAAGCTCCCCAAGACTGGTGTCACGCACCTTGAGAGTCCCACGGAGATGGGTCTGGCCACGGGCTGGTGAGACTGCAGGGCTGAGCGGGAGAGAGCCCTCCTCTTGGCACTCAGAGGAGAAGGGAGGTCTGCAGATGGCTCTTCATTGCTGGAGGAGATGCATACCAAAGGGACAGTAACCTCTAAGTTCTGTGCACTGCCTGTGTGAATCTGAGAAGGACCCGAGGCAGGGTGCACTACTCTCATCTTACAAATTCAAAACCTAAAGCTGACCCATGCCCAGAGCCCACAGGGGTAACAGGAGCTGGCAGGCACAACCCATGCAGTCACCTGTCAAAAGGGTCCAGCTCGTAGGGGTCCCCAAACAGTGAAAGAGCAGCTGCTCCAATATCCGCACGCATCAGCCCTAGTGAGGGGTCTGCTGGCCGGCACATAGATGGCATGCAGCTGCCCTGGGCTGGCCTGCAGAGACCCAGTGTCCGAGCGATGCGAGAGCGAGCTGTGACTTCCTTCTGGACAGAAGCAGCAAAGGGAAAGGACAGCGGGTTAGCCAGGTCAAGTCTAAGACTCCTGGCACAGGCTGAAGAAACCATGCACTGAGCAGGGCCCAGAGCAGTATTGATAGTTCACTGACATCTACAACTTACAGACTCCGTAGGTACCTGGGTGTCATTAATTGTCATGTGGTATTTTGAGTAAAAATCCACATAGAAGCAAACCAAAAAAAAAATCAACCAATAAACAACAGGTCTATATTAACAAGAACTGGAAGAGCAGATGTGGACCTTAAATATCATTTCAGCTAAAATTACTCCTAAACTGCTAAAATAACTACTTCCTTCAGATCCGAGGTACTCCAGTGGAGACCTCTCCCATGGCTGCACAATGCCACATACCACCCTACATGTGGCTCAGATATGGTCCCAGACTCCATCTACCAGAGAAAGAGCAGACCTGGAATAGGCAGAAGCAGCAGGGAAACTGGGAGAGCTCAGGAACATCCCAGATTGTTTTGGGCACTGCCCCATAACCCTTGCCCACAGTGCCCACACTCTGGGCTCAGGGAACACTCAGCACACATTCCAACTCTATCAGAACTAAGCCCTACCTTTATATAAATGAACACTACAGAAACAAATCTGGATTAGGAAATGGACAAAGATATTGGGTACCAGTTCACATGAAGGCACAACAAACATGTAGCCAATGGCTGAAACTCTGAATAAGGATAAAGGACCTGAAAAAGGCCTGTGGCAGGGCTACTCACACAAAAGGGGGGCTCCCAAGGCTAGCAAAGACATCTGTCCCAGCAGGCACGGTGCCTGCTGCCCTGTCCAGGAGCCCAGGCTACTTGTGCATAGAGACCGTCTAGGCAGCCCACTACTGCCCAATCCCTTCCAGGGCACTGCCCACCCTGACTAGTGACTACCATGGGGTGGCGTCTGGCCTGACACCAAGGGCACATCTGCTCCAGAGGACCCCTCTACTACTTCCCACTGAGAGTTGGTGAGGTCCAGAGACCTCTGCCACGGTGCTACCTTCATCATCTTTCCTTTCCTCTTCTTCATGCGATGCTGGTGTTTCTTGGATCTTGCACCTGCACTCTTACTTTTCACAGATGACCTGGCCTGGGTTTTCTTTCTTCCTGGCACTTTCTTCCGCCTCCCTAAAAGAAGACACATTTTGCTGTGTGCTGGGCTGTTGGTCTTCCAAGGTCACCCTGAACACCAGGCCTCTGGGAGAGCACTAGGATGGTATTTTGTTCTTGGAGCTGGGATTACAAGCTTAAGCCTCCACAAAGATGGATATACACATATATGCAGCATAAATTTATATTTATGTGTTTAGTTTCTCTTCCGTGCTAGGGACGGAACCCAGGGCCTTGTACATGCTTGACACAAATAAGTACTCTACCACTGAGCTATACCCCAAATCCTAACTTTCTGTGTGTGTCCATGCTGGGGTACACCCCAACCTTTTTAAAACTTTGGTGTGATTTTGTAAGTTGTGCAGACTGGCCTCAAACTTCCAAAGTATCTTTCTGCCTCAGCTTTCAAAGTATCTGGGACTTCAGGTGTGTGCCATGATGCCTGGCAAAAATATTTTTTAAGGGCCAGGGATTTAGCTCAGTGGCATAAGCACCTGCCTGGCAAGCATGAGGTTGTGAGTTTGATCCCCAGCACCACCCCACAAAAAAGTATTTTTTAAAAAGTCATTATTTCTGAGGCAAGGTCTCACTATGTGGTCCAGGCTTGCCTGAAACTCACTTGATGATCCTCATGCTTCAACTTTCCAATTGCTGGGATTGCATGTGTGTACCACCACACCTGGCCCAGCATGGACTTTTTAAAGGGAAGAAAAAAACCATGGCCCCTGGGCTTTGGGGCAACAGTGGAGCAGGGTAAAAAAGACTACCTGACCCCCACATTCACAGGAACAGCAGAAACAAAATCCCAACTACCTGAGGATTGGCAGGAGCCTGGAATGACCAGGCCACTCAGATGTTGCTAACGCCCACAGGAAATGGCACCAGGACCTGGAAGATACCTGGTGGTCTATTCTCAGATTAAATTTATGTTCACCTGGCACTCACCCCCCCACACCTGTTGCTCATTACAGCTTTACGGCTGAGCTCTGACAAAAAACAACCCAGAGGCCTATCAGGAGGCACAAGGTCCACAGACTGACACATCTGTCCAATAGACTCTTCCTTAGCAACAGATACATCAACTAGACACAGGTGACTACACAGACTCCAAAGATACCAGACACCTTCTGACACTGTGACATCAGCAAGAGCCTCTACACTGATGGGTAGCGACAATGATGACATCAGGCTGCCAGCCTCTCTGCCAGGTCAGTTGCCTTGCTGTAGGGTGGGGGCTCCACGACACTCTCAGGATACTAAGACCTCCAGTTCTTCTAGGCTTTCATATGACACAGTGCCCTTGTGTATATCGTACTTACATCTTCTGTGTGCTTCTAACACATGACACAGCATAAAGGCTGCATAAATGCTGTTACTGTGCTGTTTAGAGAACAGCACAGTACCTACATTAAACACAGATCCAACTTCACCCCAGTATTCTCAATCTGTGGTTGGATGAAGCCACAGATGGGGAACCCATGAGTATGGAGGCCGCCTATAGTTTTGGTTGAGGAAATTAGGTTGCCAGAAAGCAGCAGAGGTGACCACACAGTGCCTGTTCCTACCTGTCTTCCTTTTCCGTCTGGCAGGGATCCGAGGTGCCAGAGGGCGTTGGTACACGGCCGTGCTCAGACCAGTTGCCACTGCCTCAATGGTCTCATCCAACAGGGAGGACATCAGGTACCTCGGTACATGCTGTACAGGAAGGGGCAGGAAGGGTCAGCAGCTGCAGAACAGGTGACCAGGTCTCCATAGCAGAGACCCTGCACAGAACCATGCATGGAGCCCTAAACAGAGTCCATCAAGATCAACAGAAGCCACCTCTTGGGCTCCTCTGCAGAGCCTAGGGCCAGCAGAGCCATGAGGACAGTGGCTCCCAACAGGGCTTCTGAGAAGTGAATGGCAAACTGAGTTGATGGGTAGACCTCAGCCTAGGGGCAGGAAAGAGACCAATGGGAGCCAGGTGGAACCGAGGAAGGGGGTGGACAGCACAGAGAAGAATCAACTTGACAAGGATGAGAAACAGCTATCCAGACAAGGCAGACACCAGGGAAGCAGAAAGGAGCCGGAGTAGCTCTCAATAGATAGGGTGCTGTACAGGAACCAACGGGGCAGGGCTGTGAGGCAGGGCCCATCTTCCTGACCCACATGCAACTCAGCTGCTCTGGCATGTTGTAGACACAGACAGACACCTCCTCTAAAAAGATGCGGCCACCCTACCCAGCAGAGCCGACAGAGAACACCAAATACAGAGGCCCAAGAGTGCAAATGCAGGGGGACACTTAGCACACCTGCAATGAAGCACCAGTGTGGGCCTGGGTCAAAGTATGTGGGTGGTGTATATGCAGGGTGGGGGCCCCCAAAGTCACCCTGTCTCCCACATACCTTAACTAGGGCCCCAGTTATTCTGAAGCTATGCTGGCCCACAGTAAGGTACCAGCCCTTCTAGGGCTGGCTACACACAGGCCTTGTACCATGACATGCTCATTGTACCATTCCATCCAGTTCTAGATTGGAGACCAAGCCAAGCAACGCCACCCACCTGGACCCTCTGTGCCGTGGAGATTCTGTTCCGGTTCACTGTAGCCCTGACTCTCTCACTTTGCCTTGTCCTGGCAATGGCCCGGATCCGGCCTATGTGGGGCCGCAGCCTGCTGGTGGTGGGCACCATGTCGGCCAGGAGCAGGGAGACCTCCTCCTCACTCACAGGAGCCACGTCTTGGAAAGACAAATCCATATCATGGTTCACCCTCTGGCCTCCCAGGCACACCGGGCCAGGTCACAGGACAGGGGCTTCTCCACAGAACTGTTTCTCCAGGTCTTACAAATTAGTACTCCAGATCCATGACTCTACCACAGCTCAGCAATGCCGAGTCTCCCCGGCTCCCATATGAGAGCACAAATGAGCCCCCGGGGGGCCCTCACCACTGGCCCTGCTTCCTATCCTCCTCCAGGACCCCACCTGTGGGACTAGACAGGATGGGCATTACCAGTGGCAGGGCCAGTGCCTGGTGTAGCACATTCTGGACAGAACCACTCATCCACAGGCACCTCCTGGAGGGGGGGATCCAGACACTCCATGTGGTACCTGCAGGAAAGAGGGCATGGTGTCTATCTCAATCTGGGCCCATGGCCTCAGTAGTAGGCAAGTGAGACAGCATCTATGTGTGCTTGGGTCTGCACCATGCCTGTGAGGGATTGTGCCACCTAGGATATGATGGGATACATGCTTTGGTTGCTGTCCATAGATGCCAGTGCAGAACTCCATCCCCAAAGACTCTGACCTTATCTGCTGGCCCTGTGAGACACTGAGGACTCTGCTGACACTGGGATGTCCCTTCTGTCCAGCCTCATTTCCATATGCTTCCCATGCCTCAATTAATCTGGCCTATGCAAGGGACTTGGGGTTTCTGGATAGCTGAGTGTGCAGGGGTCAGAGGAGGGGTGTCCAGAGAGGGCACAGAGGCACCCATCCTCCCCATGCCTCCCACAGCCTCTCCTTGTGGTAAACATAAATGTTTCCCTCAGTTCTGGCTGCTGTTCCAGCAAAGTAACTGAATTCCCTAGAGGGCATGTGGGAGCAGTGGACAGCCAGCTGTTCACTCAGTGTGGGTGACAAATGAACCCCCACTTGAGGTTCTGCCAACACCTTACAGGCACAGCACTTGATGGACTATAGGACCAGAGCTGAGGGCAGGACCCCTACCTACATCTGCAGTCAGAACACCCTAAATTTCCCAAGAGGAAGTCTCTTCCTAGGGTGATGGCATCCAGAGCTAGGGCTGGTGGACCCTTCTGCACAGCTAGTCTGAAACACATGCTTTAAAAATTTTTTTTGTTTGTTTTTGTTTTTTGAGACAAAGTCTCACTATGCAGTTCAGGCTGGCCCTGAACTATGTAGCTTGGGCTCATCTCAAACTTTCAATGATCCTAATGGCATCCAGAGCTAGGGCTGGTGGACCCTTCTGCACAGCTAGTCTGAAACACATGCTTTAAAAATTTTTTTTGTTTGTTTTTGTTTTTTGAGACAAAGTCTCACTATGCAGTTCAGGCTGGCCCTGAACTATGTAGCTTGGGCTCATCTCAAACTTTCAATGATCCTACCTCAGGCTCCAAAGTTTTGGGATTACAGGCGTGTGCCACACGTCTGGCTCACACACTTTTAACTTGGGCTGCAATCTTAAAAACCAGAGGCCATCTGCATCTTACTTCATGTGACATCAGGGCATCTCTATCTAGTCTTCTGACTCCACTTGAATAGTTGATAAATTTTAGTCTTCTGAATTGAAAGTCTTCATTATAAGAAAATTTAGTTAACTGCAAATGCTTCCAGTATGCCAATGAGTACAAATGTAAGAATATTGTGTTTAAAAAAAAAATACTGTGTTAATTGGGGTTTTTTTTCTTTTGAGACAACATCTTGCTGTATAGTCCAGGCTGGCCTAGAACTCACTTTGTATCCCAAGCTGGCTTTGAACTCATAGTGATTCTTATGCTTTGCCTTGCAGAATACTGTGATTACAGGTGTGTGCTACCACACCTGGCAATTAGTTTGAACGTTTTAGATTAATCAGTAATTTTACGTACTTGAGTTCTTTTATCTACTGAAAATTGGAGTTCATAAAATCAATTCAACAGGGCAGGGAGTTTAGCTCAGTGGCGTGTGTGCTCGCTTGGCAATTGCGAGGTTGTGAGTTCAATCCCTGACACCACAAAAAAAAATTTTTTTTTTCAATTAAAAAAAAATACAATTTACAAATGAACCTTACAATACAAAGTTTTAATAAAGTTGTAAAACTCTCCAGAGACAATCCTGGAAGTTTATTGGAGCTGGCAGGTAGTATACACCTGTGATCCCAGTTACTCAGGAGACCCGGGCAGGAGGATCAAATGCAATTCAACCTGGGCAATTCTGAGACCCTATCTCACATAAGAATGTGTAGAGATGTAGCACAGTGCTTCTAAAGCTCAGTACTCACTATCACATACCAAAGAAGCTGCAGCAGAAGCAGAAAGGAGGAGGGAGCGGGAAAAAGGGGGAGGAGTAGGAAGAGGAAGAAGAGGAAAAAGGTTGAGAAGGAGCTGGAGAAATGGAGGAAGAGACAAAGATGAAGATGAAAAAAACAAAGATGAAGAAAAGGTGAAGACAAAGAAGAGATTACTAGAATAAATAATTAAATGACTAGGGGAGCCACAACAGCAGGAAGAGTTATCTCAGGTATGAACAGAGCTCTGAATACTAAGCCCCTACCATAACCTCTATCTCCGCTGAATTTGCTTCTTGAGCTTTCTACTTAATGCTCACACCAGCAATCAGCAATCAAGTCACTAAACGGTATACCAGTGTGTGCACTAGACTAAGTTTCTGGAGACCTCTTAGACTGTACTTGTTCCCTCCAAACACTCAACAACAATATCAGTACATGCCAGAGCCAGCTGCAGTGGCTCATGCCTGTGGTCACTGTTGGACTTGAAGCTGAAGCAGGACTGTTTCAGCCCAGGAGTTCAAGGCAGCCTGAGTGACACAGCAAGACCCCTTTTCAGAATAATAAAAAGATGGGTGTGGTTGGGTGTGCCTGTAATCCCAGCTATGTAAAAGGCTGAGGCAGGAAGATCCAGTCTAAGGCAACCTCATATAAAGAAACAAAAAACAAAACAACCCAGTTTTTTTTCTCTCTCTCCTTCCTTCCTTCCTTCCTTCCTTCCTTCCTTCCTTCC